>JBCAUA010084201.1:0-10678 GCA_038406235.1 Peronia verruculata | reverse complement strand
TCTCTCTCTCTCTCTCTCTCTCTCTCTCTCTCTCTCTCTCTCTCTCTCTCTCTCTCTCTCTCTCTCTCTCTCCCTTTCCACTGTTGCTTTTTGGAATAGTGTGATGGAGTGATTGCTGTTTGAACTGATCTTGAAAAAGGATCCATACGGCGAGCACATCCTCCATGCCAACGAAAGAAAAACAAAGATTAGCTGATGGTGTAATATGTGCGCAATTTTCAGAACGCATAATTACACCAAAGTGTGTCATATAGATCAAATAAAATGGACAGGGGTCATAATATTGCTCTGGCAAAGAACGGGTTTAAATAGTTGGCTCACAGAAGAGATCAGTTATAATCTGACCACAATGTTTATTGTTTAATGCAGAAAAGTCCTATTTCCGAAGCTAAAAAGCCCATTTCTTCGCTTTACCAGACAACTGTGGTGTTGAGCAAGCAGTGAAAAAGAAAATTCATTATAGGCCCTACGTCTTGTCATTCAAAGAAAGATTGATCACAATAAAATTTGACCAAAAGGATATCAACGAGAAGATATTTTCTTTACAGCCCAAACATAATTTATTTATTTATTTTATTTATTATTTATTTATTATTTATTTATCTATTTTTGGAATTTTCACAAGCCGTGTGTTTCAAAGGGTGCGAAGGTGATTTTTTTTCTTCATTGCTATGCTTATTCAAAACCCATTGTCTTGTAAAGGGAAGTATTTACAGCTAGTCAATACAATCTTCCACTGACGTATCCGGTTTGCAGTCTCTGTCTGGATAATAAAGACATAAATATTTATAGTGATAATGTTTAAAATGTATTATGTACCTATGATCCCAAATGAACTGCAAAAGATTTCTGTCTTATTCGAGCATACAGGCTGCGAGTATACACATTGTCTTGTGCACAGTTAACATATTATGAGTCACTGCTATACCGCTACAAATACTTTTTGCAAACAATTACAGTCATGAGGGCAACTTTCCAATGATAAGACCCCAATGTTCTGGGCCAGGATCCAACTTCACGTTTCACCATGGCCGGAGCGTAGGCAATTGTCACGGAGATTCAGAGCCAGCCATTTCTGTTCACACTGCAATGGTTAACTAGAAGTGACGTTGTGCCTGACAGGGCGACGGGTTAAAAAAAAAAAAAAAGATCAATGGAGTGACCAGCCGCTTCGGTAATCCGTGACCAGAGAGCTCTGTGCCAAATCCCCTTAACCGCATTCTCCCCAAGTGCTACTGACAGTCTACCGCACTGCATTTAGTTCCCTAGCATTACGCCCCGCACGCCCGCGGTAGACATTGCGCCTGGTCGGGAAAAGGGGATCCCTGCTTGAGTAAGCGCCAACGGTGATCGTCAGTGAAACCCATAATGACCTGGCATGTGTACAACCAGAAATGTTCAGGAGTTCAATTTTGCGGGAAAGTTTAGTGCACACAAGATTCTGTTGGCAATGGACGTTAACGACAATACAAAGTTTGTGAACCCAATACTGTATGTGTTTGATATACTGTGGTGAAAAGTGAGAGATCATACTTTTTTTTTTTTTACCAAATGGAGATTTTCTTGAATGCGTTCTTACTCTAATGTGAAATTGGTGGAGACGGAAGCGACATGGCCAACAGGGGATTAATAACGCTGCTGATCACTATTTCTGCACACCCTCAATAGACATTATGCGTAGTCGGGAGATGGGAATCCCCGCCTGAGCAAGCGCAGATAGCGATCGTCAGAGAGACTCATAATGACTGGACATCTGAACAAGGAATTTTTAGGAGTTATTTGGAGTTCATTGACAAAGTTCGAAGCACACAAGATTTTATGGGACATTAACAACTATGCAAAGCTTGTATGCCCAAAAGTGAGAGTATATAAAGAGTTTATAGGGCTCACACAGATAAAAAAAAAAATTACAAAAAGGAAAAATGCTATCGGATTTTTTTATATCATTTTTTTTTTTTTTCATGAAAGAATTTCGTAACACATTGAACAACAATGGTGGTAATATTTCTGCCGATCTCCAGTGATATCATGCTAATCTCAAGTGGTAAAAAATGTGTCCTGAGACCAAAATAAAAACAAAAGCAGTGTTTGAGACTTTGCTCCTGGAAGTGCCAAGGAGCCGATTTAGCGATAGACTCGCTCGTTCATAAACGCCAATGAAACTGACTAAAATAAATACACTTTGTAGTTAAATCATAAACTGTACCAAATATCAAACTGTGCCAGGACGAGGATTTCTTTTGATACCTTCCAGGCCTGAGTTGTCATTTCTTGTTCATAAACTAAATCATTCCATCATACATAGCCATTTATCGTTTCCTACGGATGTATATATGTGTGTGTATACACACACACACACAGACAGACACACACACACACATATATATATCACGACATGCAGTTGACTTACAAAAATTCGTTGTAAATTTCATTTAGCTAACTTTTTCATGTGCATTCTTTTCAAAACGGACTATAACACTGACTTCCAAAACAAAAGCAAGTGGTTATGTATGAGTACGGGACGAACGAGGTCTGGTGTTCAGGGTAAGAAAGTGAGGGGGAAGGAAGGAGAGGCAGAGCTGAACATTAACTTTAGTTTAAGAAGAAGATGCACAAGTCATGTGATGTAAGTAATCTTCGTTCTGCAAACGAATCAAAATGTTGAATTTTTCTCCTGGTCTTATCTTATTATGTTACTCTGAAATACGGTTTATAATCCATCATTGTATGCGGACGGCAACAGCTGTATCAAACATTTCAAAAACAACATATTAGTATTTGCATAATGATTCATTTGTCTGGTACCTTAATTTGGCACACTAAGCGGGTTTAAAACTCATATGCATAAACAGGGGCAATATTTGCAGAATTATTGCATTGTGTTATGACTTAACTGTCTGTTAGATTCATACTGGTCCACTGATGCAGTAATTAAGCTGTAATGAAAAGCACTTGACGAACGATATTTTTGTGCTGGGTGCACTTTTGTGCAGACACAAACATAATTAGTATCAGTGACTTGAAATTGCCAACGCACATCAATAAGTAGGAATCCTCTTTTCATCGCAAAATCTCTATGGTAAGTTGTCTCTTTATCTTCTTTTTTCACCTAGTATTCAAAATGCATATATCTATAAACTTGTGTTGCAAAACAATGCTTTCGCTTCAGAAGTCATTTTGTCCAAACACAAATAGAGGCTGGGTTTTCAAAATTATAAACGCACCTCCAGAGATGGAAAACGCTAATTTCTTTGTGGAACACCGTTACTTTGTTCGTTTTATATATATCATATATAATTCTGAGTGCACATCTATACATGAACATTCTGTGTTTATGAGGTGATTTTGTGTTTAGGCAAAACTTGTGTGATCTGGAAGTGCAGATCAAAAGTCAGGAAAAGGTCCCAGCAAAGCCCATTTCACAATGGTATGCCGTCTTTGTATCGGCCTTCCCAGAATTTAAAGTGCCCGTCAATAAACTGCAAATAGTAGAACGACATTTTTGTTTTAAAACGTCATTTCATCGAGACGCAAAGGCAACCTTCGTGATCAAAAATTACAAACGCACATCTAGAGATTAGGAAACGTCTTAGCAGCGTGAATTTCTCTGTGACAGATTGCCCTCTGTGTTCTTTTCAAGAATTCAAAGAATATATCTAGACAATACATTAGTTGTGGAACACATTTTGTCTACCCGCAAACATTAACTCGGTGATCTGAAATAACAAGCGCACATCGAACAGATAAGGGCTTCTTGTCGCGTCATTTAGTGTATGCGTTTGATTTGTAATGTCTCGATTTATTTTCTAGAATTTAAAGTACATATCTATAATCTTTAACCTTGGAACGAAATCCTTGTATTAACAGCTCATTTTGTTTTCACTCAAAAATACCTGGTGATATAAAATTTTACATGTGCATATCAAGCAGTAAGGCCATTTTTCTCTGATGCAACCTTTAGTCTCTCTGCGTTTTCTGAAATTAACTGAGCCAGCAACTAAAAGTGTCTGTCAACAAAGATGGGCTATACTAAAACTTGCAGAAAAATCATCCTTTGTGTTACGAGTCTCCTCATCTTGATATGCGCTAGCCATCAGTCCATTGGTCTGGAATTTCAAAGATGCATATCAATAATTACTGACTGGTGGAATTTAAAAATTATTTGTGTTTCTATTACATAGTGCAAGAATTCTAGAATGGGTAAAAAGTTAATGTTCGATAATCAACTGGTTTCATCGGCGTTTTCATTCATGTGTTCATTCATTCTCTCATTCATTCATACATTTCATCATTCATTCATGCATTCATTCATTCATTCATTCATTCACTCTTCGATTATTTGATCCACCCACCGTTTTATGACTGATTAAAATTTCTGCTTTTGTGGATCTCACTATATCAATTATGGATGATCCGAGCCATTCAGAAATCAGTAACCGAAGGCCCCCATTGCCCCCCCCCCCGAGTATTCATTTCTCATGTGTTCCGGCTCTTGCTACTGCGCTCGGAAGTGGATAGTCAAAGTATGATCTGATGACGAGCAGAAAAAGGAATTAGCTTTTCCATTGATTTTTTATATATAGTATATGTATGTTAGGCATTATTTCCCGGAGCTGTTGTTAATTGGTGGAGTGGAAATAACTGCACAGCTACACATACAAAACACGATGTAAAAAAAAAAAAAAAATGTCCCAAGAACAGTGACATACCTCAGGCTCCCCCGATCTTTGCTTTTTCTGAACAGTTTGATTTCATCCTAATTATCAACACAAGCTTTGGCACGACACCAAACCAGTTCGCCTGTCGAGTCCACGCAGTCAGGTGTAGACGCGAAAAAGGATGAGACAGAAAGTGTAGTTCTGAAAGGATTGACAATACCATGCATGTGTGTGATGTGTTTTCCCTAGATTCACAGCTGTTAGTACTGTCAACTAAAGAATATAATTAGGCTAACTAACACAATCAAATCTTGCATATGAATCTCCTCTGAACAAACGACGCATTTGGCATGCAATATGTTTAAAAAAAAAACAAAACATAAAATATAATCGTAATCATGCCAATGCACAATTGAATAAAATTCAAACTCATTTACGTTCACTCAAAGTACGTGAATGAGTTTTCACTGTCTGAAAGGTAGTTTACTTAACGTTCACAATTAATATTTTGTTCGACAGGGTAACAAATGGGAGATCAAGATTCAAACTGTGACTTGAATATGCATTCAAGTCAGGCTTGAATTCTCTTCAATCATAAATTCATCAATCCATTACTTCGTCATGAAAATGAAGAGCATTTTTTTTTTCTATATGACACTGGTCGTGAATGCTAGATCAGCATCTCATGACACCATAATGTAACAGTGGTTATTTGTCTCTGAAACAATTTAATCGTATCTCTGTATCTCTATACGAGAAGAGCCATTATTATGTAGTTACATTTGTACCGCTCTGTGAAAAGGTCATAGCTGATGGTGGGTGTGCGATATTGTCGTGTTATATTTATCAGATGGCATTACTCATCGTTATTATACCATTTTGAATGCGTGCCCAGCCGTGAACTTTATCTATGAAGAATAGTCTCATCACCTGTTGAAATTCAACGATCCATTAAATTTGATAATGACATCTAGGACCAATGCCAGTTGTCACCTACGCTTGCAAAACAGTTTCAATTAATTTCGATTTGAACTGAATGGAGAGTGTTGATCAACCAATTACTAATTTAATTTTCAACCCGGACGTTAATACTGCGGGCACTGGATTATTTCATTCCAACTGTATACTGTACAAATATATGTGCATATGTCATTAATCAGGAAAGCCAGCTAAAAAATCTGTTTTTCCCTTGTTTTAACGAGTAGAAAAACATTACATAATGAACATTTAGATCGGTTTCTCTGCGTGTGTGTGCGTGCGTGCGTGCGTGTGTGTTGCTCTTGTTGCTGTTGTTGTTGTTGTTGTTTTGTTCGTTTTTTTTTTTTTTTAGAACGATCAGTCGACCCGGCAGAAAACTCGGGGCGTACAAATAAATCCAAGCAAATGAAGCAACAACCAACAGGAAAAAAAGAAACAGAGGTGTAAACAATTTTTTTTTCGGGGGGGGGGGGAGGGGAAGGCGGGGAATCATTTTTTTTTTTTTTTTTACAATATTCATTCCCGATACAATTAGGCACTGGTAAAATCGAATATCAACGCACCAGAACCATAAAATTAAAACGAGGCAAAATAATTCGTTCGCATATTGAGTTCAAAACAGATGTATCGACACCACACCACCCGCTAAACCTGACAATGGGATATAACTCAATGCACAGAATATGTTTAAGAAGGTGTAAAGTGTCTCAACAACGGCAAGATCGCGTGTTCAAAAGTGGATTTTGTGTGCATGCGTATTAATATAACAAACTCCTACAAAACTGCGTATTTATGTTCTGGATCGCATCCCTGATTACTATAATTATGGCTGGGCGTAACAGGCCTTACCGGCATATGATAAAAGCTATATCAAAAACACATCAGTACCTTTTATCGGGCTAGTTTATCATCTGAGTCACACTTCTGGCAAGCCTTTATGTTCAAACTGACTGGTCTGAAGTGTTTAACAGTGGCCTGCTTGAGTATGATCTGCGGACCATCAGGCTACGGATGGCTGAGGTGTGCATAATCATATGATGCTCAATTATGCATGTTTCTGCAAGTCTCGTAGTAGCACTTCGCCTATGTGGAGAACGTCTTACTTGTAATAGTAAAAGCCTCTTCTCTGTGGTAGCCTACGGTTGATTGTGTAACATGTTGCATGCCATCAATATATTCCATTATTCTGAGGATGCATCGGTGGCCATTAGACCGTGGTGACTGATGATGCTCTTAGATCGAGGATTTAACCCTAGAAGTGCCAAGGAACTGATCTGATCAACGGTGGAGTCATTACATAATTACTGAGTTTGGATTTGAGACTGTAACAGAAGACTGCGGTCCTTTGTTCGTTTTTACGTCATTACCTTCAACACTTTGGCATGGAGGGATTGCAAAAATTTATTTTCCTTGTGTCTTAATTTATCTAAGTTCACAATTCGACAAAAGATGAAAATAAGATAAATCAAAAGCCCTCCTGTGAGGCAGAGAACGGAAAACATCAACATAAACTGTGTTGAATGTAGAGTTGTATACAATGAATAAAGGGTCTTGAGCTTCTTTCATTTCTCTTCAGATCATACAAACTACTAAGGAATATTTAGTTTGAATGTTTTTCAGGGCTAGTCTTTCAAATACAGAGCATGAACCAATACATGTATCATCAGTAAAATCCTGGAACGGCAACTGTGACTGTCACTGACACGTGTAGGACTGAATGTGATAAAACTATGGCATAATTTGCAACAGAACTTGGCTTGAGTGTAAAAAGTACATTGTAGTAGGAGAAGTGTTGGGTCCGCTATTAATAACTGCTGTGATACATCTTTGATAATAATAAAAGCGATCAGGGGGCGTGGCACTTATCTTATGGTCCAATAAAGTCGGAATCGGCAGGTATTTAAAATTCAAATATAATTACAGAGGTAGGCAGCTGATAGCCAACTGTGTTATAGGCTACTCTTTATTTGGATTGAATTTACACAGTTGTTTTAATTTTTTTTTTAATGCCGAACTATCATTCATTTAGTCCGCCATCACTTCCGTGCCATAAGTTCAAAACACGTTTTCTTTGAGTAATATTCAGTTTAATAAACCAAAATATAAGCATGGAGGTGCGCATGCTGGCCAAAAAAAAATTAAGTCGCAGGACTATAATATATTTTTTAAAAAACCTCCCGCGGGGATCGTGGGGTACCCAGCTAGTCTTTGATAATGACCGAAACAGTGGTGACTGCAGCAAACAATAGATCAGTTGTTTCTATAAGAGGCAGATTAGTAGCATGCATTAACTGCTTGTCGGAGTGTGACAGTAGCCCCATTAGCAGGGAGAGGCCGTTTATCACATACACAATAATTAATGCCACATCAATCTGTCATTTCAACGTGATGACAAAAGAAGAAAATTGCTCGTAGTGCGAATGACCAGCTTGGCTATAAATGATGAAATGCAATATTAATCCTTAGATGAGAAATGGATTTGTTCCGAAGTTTGCAGTAATCTGGTGGTGATGGTGATGAACATTAAGTTTGTTTAATACTGTGAGTGACGGGAAATACTCGAGCTCTTTGTTTATTTTCTGTAAAACACTGTCATCATCATCGCCTTTTTCACCCTGTATCAAGGTATAGGCCACGAACAACATGGCTCCCACTTTTTCCTATCCTGGGCACTTCTCACTGCATCTTTCCATTGCAGCCCTCCTCTCCTCAAATCCTCCTCCATGAGTTTTCTCCAGGTTGTTCGTGGTCTACCCATATTTCTCTGTCCCTGTGGGTTCCACTGAAGTGCATACCTGGTAGTGCTGCTGCATGGCCTCCTAAGGGTGTGTCCTATCCACCTCCATCTTCGTTGACCTATCTCTCTGAATGCTGGTTTCTGTCCTGTCCTTTCCCAGAGAACTACATTCCGAATGATATCTGGCCATCTGATGCGCAGGATCTTCCTCAAGCAGCCATTTATAAAACTTGTAAGGCATTGTACCATAAGTAATTAATACAGTATCTATCAGGAAGTCCCAGGACACAGAATGACGATAGAGAAATGAATCTAATGGATGAATGGTTTAGTTCTAATAGAAAAACAAATTACAACAGACTCTGCTCAGAAAACAATTGACACAGCAAGAATATCAGGAATAGAAGAAAATCAAATCAAATATCCCATTTTAAAAAACGGACCAGAATTTTTTTTTTTTTTAAAAACTAGAGTCTCCCCCCCCCCACCCCACCCCCACAGTGGTTCTCACCTGGTGCTCCATGATGACCTTTTGGATGGTCCACAGGACGGTCCCAGCAGAGCTAGAAACAAAAACGGGAAAAAACGAGATGAAATGCTACAGAAAGACCCTACACAAACCATGTGACAATCGAAGAGGTCCGCAGAAAGATCTTGGAAGCTATAGGACCCCATAATGAACTCCTCACTGTTGTATAGAAGCGAAAATTTAAATGGTACGGACACGTTTCTCGTTCAAGAGGCCTCGCAAAAAAAATCTTCCAGGAGGCCGGAGACGGGGAAGACAGAGAAAGAGATGGGAAGATAACGTACAGGAATGGACAGGACTGAGTTTGGCAGAATTCCAGATGGTGATCAAAGATAGAAATAGATGGACGAAAGTGCTGGACACGTCTTCCCAGGTGCCTCAACGACATCTACAGAAGTCAAGGGACAGGTGACAAGACGGTCATAATGTTCTGTTGAAATGTATTTTAAACCAAAGTGCTTGGAATAATAAATTTCCAGGAAATTATGTTTGTAAGAAATATATTTCAGATTGAAATACTACCTAGACATTATTTTATATAATTTTTAGAAATCGTTTTGAAGAATGTGTTTCAAACCGAAGTGTGTGTTGTGTCTTCTTAAATCCTTATTCAGAAATTCCATGGTCCAGATATTACTTAAGGGGGTGGTGGTCCTGGGTCTGAGGCGAGTTAAGAACGACTGCCTTAGGTAAAATGTCTCGGTGTTGTGATGTAACCTGATGTCCATGGTTGGCTGCTGAGCACTCAAAAACATAACAGTCTATGCTCTCTCTCTCTCTCTTTTCTCTCTCTCTCTCTCTCTCTCTCTTTCTGTCACTACTAGCTCGCTCTTTCGTTCTCGTTAATCAGGGACAGCCATCTTTGTCCGACTGCTATTGTTGTTACTGTTATTTCTGATGTTGTTTTGTTGTTGTTGCTATGGATACTGTTGTCCTGGTAATCAGCAGACAATCGTTAATATAATTCATATAATATTGTTCATATGAACATAACCTCTTGGACCGCACTGCGTACCAGAGAAATAATAGCTTTAAAAGTTCAGTTCTGTATCAATGCTCATTCAAGATCAATGTTTCCTGTCACTTTTCCCAGAGCTAACTGAGCACATGCCAACATGATATAGAGTTTTCTGTCACTTTCAATGCTTTCTTTGTCTCTCCTAAGCCATTATGTGTGCTTGTTTGTTCGTTTGTTTGTGTTGGGTCTTAACGGCACATCAGCACGATCACGGCTATACGTTTACAGGTCAAGAAGAAGAGAGGAAAGAGAGCGGGGCAGAGGAAAGGAGCAAGAAGAAAAAGAGGAGATGTCATCCAGAACGACGAGAATGGCATTCCACAGGAGACATCCCACCAATGGCGGACTTTCACTGCCTGCAGGTGAGAGCAAAGAACCGGAGGGGAAGTATACGCGCAGAAAGCGATTGCTCGCCTGGGACTTATGTAATCTGTATAGGAAAGAAAGGTTAAGGGTTACGGTTACAGTATGTTCCGCCTTTCAGTGTCCTGCGAGTGGCTATCTCGCAAGGGTTTTATCTGTCGCCATCCTAATCTGGTGCCCTGCCTCCCAACCAGGACAGTCATCCTTGACAAACGCGCGGACGCCGGACATCCAGACGGTGGTTTGTGTGACGCTGATCTTTTGACCCCAAAAGACCACTTCTTTTCCTCCGACCTGTTCTTCTCCCCTCCTCATCCCCCCCCCCCCCCTCTCCCCTACCGGCCTGTACCATTGGGTTTACAACAGACCATAATTATCAGCCGGCGAGCGGAGCA
>JBCAUA010084190.1:0-10678 GCA_038406235.1 Peronia verruculata | reverse complement strand
GTCATTAAATCCACAATACCAACTGAATCTTGTCACAGATGTTAGGTATAATAGAGTCGTAAGTTGACATACGACTGTAATATCCCATACATTTCTTTCCGCCAAGTGTCGGATTTTGACATACGACAGTATTATTCCCGGAAATTTTAGCATTTTTCATGACATTCTAGAAATTTCCCATTTTAACCTTATAATTACCAAAAACAAATTGACCAACAGATTGCATATTAAAAAAGACAATACTTGTCAAAATTTGAAATATATATCTTGAAAAATAAACAAAAGAAACAGTTTTTTGCTTCTCCTGTAAAAATGTAGTTTTAGACTTCCGACTGTAATATCCCCGGGCGGCGATATATATGACAGGATACGAACAGATCTGTATACTGCTTTAACATCTAGACATGGGTAAAAGCAAAAATTAAATAAGTTTCATGAAGATACAACAGCAGGTCTTCTCAAACTCAATATTTTGAATAAATACCTGTCTGAACCTGTCTATTGCGATTTGATTTTATACTGTCAAGTTCAATGCTGACTGACAAGACCTGTTCAGTTTCACATATAACAGAAAGTGATGTCATATACATGTATTTCTACTGAAAAAGTGAAGTGAAACTGACAGCTTTGAATCCTAATTCTACATGCTAATATACTAAGGATTTGAAGACCAGTTCAGCTTAGCAAATAATGGATAATAATATATCTATTATTGAAAAAGTGAGTTGAAATGACTTCTTTTTATTTTTTTTTTATGCTAACATACCTGAAGGTTTGGTAGCACCAATTGTTGCTTCATATTGTAATGGGTAGCGCTGATACTTAAGATGCTTATAAATTGTGATCAGCAACTTCACCACAAGGCAACTGCCTGCTACAGCCAGAAGTACAATAGTGAAGATAGAATTACGGGCACCTTCTTGATAATTCTTGTCAAGACTAGCACTGAGAGCAAAGACAACAACCAAGTAGGGTGTGATCGTATACCGTGTGTAGCGGTCTAGGAGAAACAGATCAGTTAAGACAAAAATAAGGATTTCCCCTGAAAGAATGGAAAGTGCTACGGTGGCTGCTGTTTCAACACCAACTGATTGATCTCCACTATAAGTCATAACCATGGCAACATTTAAAAGAGCTGCTATAGTTACCCATGTAGCTTGAATGCCCAACCCATTGTGCACAAAAGCTCTGGTCAGCCAAATCTCCAATGTGCGGTTCTGATCTACTAGTCTCGGGGATGCTTTGTCGAGAGCTCTATAGGAGACAAACAAAGCTGCATACATAAAAAAACTATATGCAATTAAACTTCCACAGGCTGCTTCAATTTCTTGTCTATCAAATGTAATTAACCATGTAATGTTCAAGGCAACCACTATGATGGTGATAACAAACAAAATCAGGGGTAGAAACATCGGATCTTGATAAGCCGGTCCATTTGGTCCTTTCCTGCAGATGTTGATGAGCGAGTAAAGTACCCAGAGTGCTTGCCATGCATAGATCACACCCCAAATAGAGAATGCCCAGCCAGCTGGTGTTATCTCTACATAATATATGTCCGACAGGTCTCCAGTTTTGTTCAGGAAGAGAGCTGAAGATATACCAACAAACGAAACATAACACAGTTATCTCAGATATTAGATTAATCATATAACTAGACCTAATTTGTCACTTAAAAGCATATGATTCCATAAAAATGTTGATTGTGATTGTTTACAAACATTTACACCACAACTATCTCTTTATAATTACACCAGTCATTTTCACCACATTATCCTGAAAGAAAACTGTACTATTTAAATTCCAAATTATCATTTAATTATATATTTCTCCATAACCTCCTAACATATCTCCTTGACTGTATGAACTGTTAAATATCTTAAATTTTAACGTGAGCATATTCACTGATCATATGTCCTACCCACTTACTTCCATCGGGTCCACTAGAACTTAGAGCATTTATTACAAACTGGCCGACCATAAAACAGAAATTTATGATGCTGAGGACAGGGTACCACATCTTGAACCTGTGCTGAGGAATCTTCTGCAATAAACAAAATAAAGCATGTTCCAAGTATATGTGAAATTAGCCCTAACATTTAAAAAAATATTAAAAGAGTTTACCAGTCAGAATTTAACTGCCACTTGAGAAAAAAAAAAAATTCTCCATGCCTCTTACCACAAAATTCTTCAAAGTTTCATGTACAGCTGAAGGCAAGTCACATTAAATTCAATTTTGTTATTTCCTGGCTGCACAAAAATTACTTTTCTACGCTTTTTTTCTTTCTTTGCATTATTTTTTGTACTAACAATCATGTGAGATAAACGATGAACAAAGGTGAGAATTATTAAACGGTTCGCAATAATTGTCGAATGCTACAGATGTGAATGACTTGTAAGAGCTGGACTGGTAAAGATATACACGGTAAAAAGTCTGATCGAGGCACATATAGTTAAAATGCCTTGAACAAACAACGCATTTATGAGTGTCAAAAGGATATTAAAATGTGAATATAAATTTGGGTAATCAAATATTGTATAGCAAAACTAACAAGATGGATGTGAGCAATTTGCGGCCTCCCATGGGGATCGTCGCATCCTTATCAAGCTATCCGTTGCAAAGTGATGTTAGAATTTGTCATACAGACCAACCTGGCGTAAAAAGTTCAGGATGGCCTGCAGCTTCATTTTGTTAATATGTCCTTCAGAGAGCGACTCAAGAAATGGGCTTCTCAGGCATCTCTGAAGTCAGTGCAGTCAATCAGTATGTGTGCGACTGTCAGTTGGCAGGCCACACAGTATGCAGGCATTTCTCCTCTGAGAAGAAAAGAGTGAGTGAGGTGAGAGTGACCCAGACGCAGGCGGGTGAGGACCACCTGGTCTCGTCTTTGCGCAAGATCTGACTGGATAGAATAAAGTTTGTTTGCAGTCTGTTGATTCCATCACTGTAGTCATCGCGATTTGGTGTACTCAATGATCAGCCTGAGATCCAGGTGAGAGACTCCCTCAGCCAGGAGATCTAAACTCAGGCCAACCTTCGTGATGGAATCTGCTGCCTACATTTCCTGCAATAACTACGCGATTTGATATCCAGTAGAATGCAAATCCACACCACCCCCTGCTGAAGACTTTGAGGGCATTGCAGGAGGTGAGTTACTAAGGCCATATTGACAGTTTTAGCCTCAGCTGTGAAGATGAAGGACTTTGGGCTAGGCCACAGCAAGTGAGAATGAGCTGGCGTCAACGGCTTTGATGTCCTTGGATCTGTCTGTGAACAAAGAGATCACCCCTGCATGCATCTGTTTAAAGACCTCCCTGGGGGTGTCTCGTTCAGTTCCTGCCCCTAGGCCAAAGGTCACTTGTGGTATTTGGATCCACCATGGTGGACGCTTGGAAATGGGGCAAACTGGTCCCCACAGAAAATTGCAATTCAAGAAGACAAAAATTGCTTTAAAAAATTGCATGCAAATATCCCCCGAAGTTGGGGGGGGAAAAAAAATTACAAGTAAAATAAGAGAGACAAATCTCTTGCTGACCACACTTTTTGCAGAATTAGCTGATAAGTCATTTTTTAGGGTAAAGTTTGACTACAGTTTGATGTACAACAATTTCAATTACGGGAGTATCAATTCATAAAAGATTGTGTCCACTAGAAAGCTGTTTCACAATTAATAATAAAAATGATATTGCCTGTCATAGATCATTTAGGGGATTGACAAGAACATAAGTACTAGGAACTACTTTCCACTAAAGTTCACTTGGCACAAGTTTGCTATAAATCCATTGGCTTTTTCTTTATGCTATGACAAAGAAAGAAAAAAAGGGCTGTTCACAAAAATTGTAAACCAAGGGGGTAAAAATTAGATTTGTGTATATGTGATAAAAATTGTATTATTTCTTTGCATTGATGATCAGTGCATTCACTTCAAACCATATTTTTGGGCTGAATGTATATCACATGAGTGGCAGTCATTTTGAAAGCTGTGTGTCCGAGGAGAATGTGCTGGCTCTGTTTTCATAGCAAAAAATTGACATTCACACAACTGGTGAAAAAACCCCAATCAAGTAAGTTAAACTACTTTTTTTCATCAAATGAACCTTCTTCTTTATGTTATATAGTGTACATTTGATTCCACAGTTATAAGTATAGTTTGTGGTTTATTAGTGGGGGTAAATTTGTTGCGTCAGTTCTGAAAAAAATGATATAAGTTTTCTAGCTTCTTTAAAAAATATCGATGGAAGAAGATTTACCTTGAGTTCTTAGCAATTGAATACCCAGCATTTGATTTGGACTTTTCTTTCATAGACTTTGCATGGTATCTGACACAACATTTTTATTTGGTAACTGACGTAATAGGCTCAATAATAAGCCATTTTGTAGACTTTGTGGCAAGTTTTATCAGACTAATATTGTGTAAAATGCTCAGCTATTGTGCCATTTTATTTATCATGTATGCTGTTTATTATGTTTGTCAAAATTCAGAATTCAAGTGACAAAATGAGAGTCAATTTCTGAAAATTCTAATGCTAACATCAGTAATTATTTTGCATTAGTCGAATTAGTATTTGAAGTTGGAATTGTACCAGTCGATGAGATATATTTATTTTTGAAGAGTGACTATATTTAGATCTCTATGTTGTTCATAATATAATAATTAAATATTTATAATATAAGTTACGTTTATGGTTGTACATGTACTATTAATATATTTTCATTTGCCCTAAATCAGCTGGAGAAAAAAAAAAAACATGACCATAGAGCTCCCTTGCGTGAGGAGAAAAGACAACAGATAAAAGATAAGAACAAAAAGCAGCAGAGAAATAGGCAACTTAAATTGTCTTAAAATTCTGAAGACCGAAGCAAGGGGAACAAAAGAATTTCGGGTCAAAAGCAAAACCCCTGTGACATGTCTCCTATGACTCATGCTTCAGCATTAGGAAAGCAAACAGGCCCTTTGAAAAACACTGAAGAGAACAGGAGTTCTCCCAAAAAGCCAGCAAAAGTTGGTTGCGCAGTTAAGAAACTGCTAAACATCTCTGTGTTCGTACCGTATCCCAATTCAAGAGAAACAAAAGAAAAGAAAAAAAGCATCGAAAATTGACAGAATTATATAACACTTCGATGAAAATGACGTGGTTTTTCTGATTTTATCAATGTCAAGGTAGATAGACAGAAACATCAACTGCAGAAAAACAATCACTCATCAACTGTAATGGAAAATAGTCATTTTCCTGACACTGATTTTCTGAGCTCCATGGCAGTGTGTTAGCCTACTGCTATGAGGTGCTATTTAGAAGACCGTAAAATCTGCAAATATGTAGCAAAGCTTTAAACTTAATCTGTAAATATTTTGTTGATTACATTAGTACGCATAATAACATGATTTAGCATAATTTCTCTGCAAAATTATTACCAAATTTGAAGAGTGTTGCATCAGTTACCAACATTTGTGGCGTCAGTTACCGCTAATTAAATTTAGATAAAATACCACCAAGACACTTTTTGAAATTTTATGCCTATACATGTATTTGTTTTCTATAACATGTTTGAAGATTGTGGAAAAAGAATCAGAGTAAAAAACCTCCATAATTCACAGGGATTTGAATGTGAAATTTGGGTGTCCTCATTTTTCATTTTGCCCATGTTGCGTCAGTTACCAGTCTTATGAGTCAGGTACCAAGTAAGTAATTGACGGATAAGAAAATCTTAGTATTGTGTTTGAAGGCAATGATGTACAGAGTCATGACCCCAATGGAAAGCCGTAGACGATGAGATGGTCTGTCGTGGAGTACTTTGCCTGGCAACTGTGCTGAAAGGCCAGGAGACACACTTTGTCCTGTGAGACTCAGTTCAAACAATTGGTTACCAATCACTCCATAGGCTTACACAGACAACTGATAAGGGCGATGGGGTGAAAATTGGAGGGATTAATGTGGACTTTCCCAGGCCTGGGAACAGGCACTACAATGGCCTGCTGCCAAGATGGAGGGAATGTGCCTGTGGACCACAGCTGGTTGAATCGAGTCAGAAGCCAGGTCAGGGACTCCAGCGTGAGATGCTTGAAAATCCGACTGTGAATTTGATCAGCCCCCATGAGCAGTGTTGCCAGCACTCCATGAAGAAATGATTATTGTAAGGGACGGAGAAAGGGGTCGTGATTATTGATCCTATCTTTCTCAGCAGTGACCTTGTATTTCTTAAAGGCGGCAGAGTAATGCTGGTTGGAGGGGTTTGATACAAACACAGGCATACCTGCCAACACTGCCAAATTAAAATTCGGTAGTTTGGG
Organism: Peronia verruculata; assembly: GCA_038406235.1. Lineage (NCBI taxonomy): Eukaryota > Metazoa > Mollusca > Gastropoda > Systellommatophora > Onchidiidae > Peronia > Peronia verruculata. The sequence goes on along the minus strand of JBCAUA010084190.1, from coordinate 4,391 downwards.
CCAATATATTGCCAAAAAATCTGTAGGTCACATTTTCTATCATCATACCTCAATTTAAGCCCCAAAAGGCTAAAGGACATATATCTCTATCTCTATAAACACACAGGGTTTAAAATATCTATCTATCACAAAAAGAAGGCGGCGTAACAGCCATTTCGTAGACATAAAATAGCCTGTGAGTGAGACAAACTCCCTTAAGAGACAGGGACATTCGAATCGAATGACAGGCCGGTCGAACTTCACACCAAAATTATGTTGGAATTGCCTAGACTCACTTTTTTCATCCATCTCACACACATTAAGCACACATGACTAGGCAGGCTAACATGATGACGCATGTTATGGGCAGACCATTGTCTTCTGTCCGATGACATACGTGTAAAGACATGTACATGTAAGTATTTATAAGCTAAGCAGGTTGTCGGCATCCACCAAGACTTTTAAGTGAGAAGTCCCAGGATGTGTCTACATCATTTAAATCGTGGTCGGCAACAAATGGACTGAAAGTGAAAACATAAAATGTGGGGCGGGATGGCACATCACGGTTAATCAAAGATTTAGGTTCAAAAGGGAACAGGGCAATCATGGGCCAAGCGATGCTCGGATCATGAATGACGGGCGCACGTGAACGACCATTTAGTGTGAGGGCGGGACCGGCAGGGTGTAACACACAACCCTACATGTCCAGACTAGGCTTCATCATGTACTGTTGGCCTAAAGACACAGGCCTTGGCAATGGCGACAGGCAGGACCACTGCCCATAGCAACAGATGGGAGAATGTACATGTTGTTTTCTTGCTGGATTGTGGGTGAAAACTATACATGCAATGCGGAAAAACGAGTATAAAACATCTGAATTTGTCTGAATGTGACAATTTTTATTCACAAAGTGGGAAGGCCAGATATAGAGTTGAAATACGGGCAGGAAGGTAGGCAGGTGTGCAAACATCACCTGGAGCACCCTACCGGACGTCGACCGGATGCTTGCGATGAGTTAACCGCAGTAACAATGGAGGCATAGGCCTTGCAGACTGCAAGTTACAGATTTCATTTTTTTTTTAAGTGCAAATTCTGTAAGTCAGTAGTTCAAGTAAAAAGTCGGTAGTCTACTGACTTTTACTGTAGGGTTGGCACGTATGGCAGCGCCAAGCTCATTAGTGACATATTCTTTCTCTTCTGCGGGGGAGCCATCATTCCTCACAATGTGCTGGAATGCAGGGGGCTGAGCGGTATCTTTGATCTTTTTGATCACCAGCCAAATTTTTCCCAGAGGAGTCTGACTGTTAATCATGGGGAAGTAGTTTCTTCAAGTTTCTTTTGGATCACCTGGCTTTAGCCCTGGCAATTCTGAACTGCTAAAGGTATTATGCTGTCGGGACTTTCTGGAAGGCAGGGGAGGCTCTTTTCCAGGCCTGTATGGCCTATGTGCAGTTTTACGTGAACCAGGGCTTATCCTTGTGTGGAGCTCCAGAAGTTTTTGAAATAAAGGTCTGGGAAATTTCCAAGAGAGTGCATTGGAACTCTTCCACTGTGGACTGGGAGCAGAGCCCTGTAAAGTGTGCCCAGTCAGCCCAGGCAAGTTCAACCTTCTCTGCAGGGTGGCTGGTACCGGGTGATTCGGAACCAAGCAGATCTGAAAGTGGTCCGATATGTGCAGGCTATCCATGACCAACCACGAGTAGTCTGTGGAAAGGGAAGGGTGACACAGAGAAATGTCAAGAGTGGAGAGTGATCCAGACACCAGCTGATGTACATTGGGACTGGATCATTGAAAAGGTAGATATCAGAGTCGGATATCAGCCTTTCAATTCCATTACCTTTCGGGTTGGTGTAGGAGCTGCCCCATCTCTTGTGGGCATTGAATCCCTGTACATAACAAATGGGGCAAAGGAGACTCAAATCAGTGGCAGCTACTGTATTTGCAGGAGAGGTGGATCAGACAGTGAGTGGTCTGTGAGTGGTCAGGGTGACTGCCACAGCCTGTAGTAGAGTGTTGAGGGGAATGGGTTGATGGAGAACTCTGCCAGGAGTAAAGACAGATATGCCTCTACCATGTCCAGCAGTGCCATGGCCATAGTGGTGGCACAAGGTATCGCTTCGTATATCCACAGGTTGCTCGGCCGACAGTTTAGTTTCTTGCGGAAGACCACAACAGGCTGATGAAGTCATCAGCTGTTGCAGCTCCTGCAAGTTGCCCTGAGGCCTCTGCAGTTCCACTGGATGAGGCAATTCCAGCCATGTTTTATTTTGAATCTCTCTTGGAAGTCAGTGTCACTTCTCCCTTTTTGGTATGCTTGGACAATGACTTCTCTTTCCTTTCACTCACTGGCTGGCAAGGAAAGGAAGTGTCCTTTCTCCTTGGTCGGGGATGTTCTCGAGGGTGATGGAAGGGTCGTGAAGAGAGCGGCGCCGAGGGAACTAGAACTAGAAAGGGTGGAAGGGAGGGCGAGGAGAGGGGGAATGGAAGGTGTGCTTTCTATGCCCTCCATACTGAAAGAGAAATTTGCAATCGCGGCAAAACCTGCTTGAGGTTTCCCAGCACTAGAGGCTCTCACCTGTGAAGAGGGTCTCTGGGAACTCTTGGTGTCCTCTTGCAAGAGCCCCCACCTTCACATTTGCATTGATGGTCCAGTAGTGTCAGTGCGGAGGATCCTGGTGCTCCTTTTTTTTTTACAACTTGAACAAAAGTTTTGTTGGACTTTGTCCCTGATGATCTAGGGCATACTCCCTCACACTCTGCGATAAATGTGCTGCCATGATTAAGTCTGTGGCGCTGAATGGCCTTTCCCTCTTGCCATCTCAGGCAGTTCTCGTCAAACGCCATGTGTTCGCCTTGGCAGCTGGGACACCTGGGAGCAGCAGTGCAGTCCGAATCAAAATGTTCCCCTTTTCTGCAGCAAGCACAGATATAAAGGCACCCCTGCAGTGTTTCTGAGTATGGCCGAATCCCTGACATTTAAAGCATCATATAGGACTTGGGATGTAAGGGTTCACCCTTCAGTTGAAGATATCCTGCCTTGATGCTTGCTCATGGTGGTGGTGTATCAAATGTTAGGATGATGGTAGTGATTCTCTCTGCAGCGGATGCTGATACGCCATGTGTCAGTGACTCCTGCAATACCCTCAAATATTTCTTTTTCATAGCAGCCATCTAAGTCTCAGCTTCTAATGATCCCTCTAGAACTGTTGAGGCTCCTATGAGGTGTCACTCTCATGGGCACATCTAAAAAAGTTTTGGCCTTCAACAGTGAATGACAGTGTTCCCTGCATTCAACCAGCACATCACCAGGCTGCAGTTTGGCGATGCATTGCTCTCCACCAGTCAACGCGTATATTTTTATAGATTTGAAAAACAAAGTTTTTCAGTGGTTGTCCATGTCATTCATTTTGAAGCACCAAGAAGCGCTTAAAATTGTTACAGTTATTTCTGGAGAAGGATAGGGAGGATTCGGCCCCATCCAGTCACCATTTTTTTATTTGCCAAGTTGGGCGGCAGACCCATGCCATCCAGTCGGGACCTTTCATGAAGGTCAGAGATTAGGATGGAAGATTTAAGTTATCATATGTTATAGCTTTTTCGGCTTCATAACCTGAGTGCCCCACCAGCCATGGAGCCCAACAAGGGGACACATAATGCAGATATCCAGAGCTGAGTGTCAGGGCTACTCCAGGATATACTCCCGCAGGATTGATCCCGAGGTCCTCTCCATTAAGGAACATGAACTGTTGGATGAATTTGGGCCTTATTCTCCCGCTCGTTTCAGAGGGAGGCCAAAGCAGTGGGTTGGTGGAGGTACAGTCATCAGACTGGGCCACCTCAACTACCAGGGTCTCATTCTCCCCCCTTATGGGTCACATCCCACAGTCAACAGAGTGCCTGCGTAATCACCTATGTTTTCACTGGACGGTCTTAAAGGAAGAGAAGAGGAAAGAAAGCACGATAGAACTTTGACAGGAGCAAGGACAGAGAAAAGAGATGTTTCCCATGGAATGTTGAGGATGGCACTCCATAGGAGACACCCCACTGATGGCGGGCTTACACCACCTGCAGGTGGAAACAGAGAACCTATCAAAGCTGGGCCCTACGGGGGAGAATCAACGTGTTATTTGAGAACACCAAAGAAAATTTGCTACCTAACCAGCCTTGCTAGCAGCTAGACCTAGATCTAGATCTTGATATCTAGATCTAGAACAAGTAGTATGGAGGAGAAAATGATAAAACTCTAATAGTAGAGTCTCGATTAAGCCCATTGCCTGGAAATTTCGTGTGTCTATTTTTAGAAGAGGGGCAAATGTCGAGCTGCACCCACTTGTGCTCTATGATGGCGAATAGCAAAAAGTTAGTTTCGGGGCGAAGAACATCTTGTCTTTGCAAGAATTTCTGTGGAACG
>JBCAUA010084180.1:0-10679 GCA_038406235.1 Peronia verruculata | reverse complement strand
ACACACGGGAACATACTTCCATTTCTTTCTATGGTATTCTTTCTATCTATCTTCCTCAGGAAAACAATTATCTCCTCTCTCTCTCTCTCTCTCTCTCACACACACACACACTTGAACACACTTCCCTCTCTGTCTCTGGTATTCTTTCTATCTATCTTCCTCAGGAAAACAATTATCTCCTCTCTTGCTCTCTCTCTCTCTCTCTCTCACACACACACTTGAACACACTTCCCTCTCTGTCTCTGGTATTTTTTCTATCTATCTTCCTCAGGAAAACAATTATCTCCTCTCTTCCTCTCTCTCTCTCTCTCTCGTTTGATATCTCTATTTGCCTAGCTTGATAAATCACTCTGTGCCGACTAACCCTTATTTTCCCTGTTGGCACCAAGCAGATAACATCTGCCAAAAACAAGTGCACGATACTGGTATGTGGACGAAATCAAACAGAGGGCCAAGAGTGATCAACCGCTAACCAACGAACTTGTACCGTCCGGGGTCCAAACACAAAAATTTTAAGATAATCAACTTCGGCTTTGGAGACAGACTGTCGTCAACTTAATGAGGACCTCACGACGGAAGGGATCAGTCGTTACCTGCCTGCGTCTGCATTTGGACCTGACTGGATGTGAGTGAGTGGGTGATCGAGTGATCGAGTGATCCAGGGAGGGAGGGAGGGAGGGAGGAGTGAGTGGGTGAGTGAGTGAAAGTAAATGATTGAATGAGAGAGGAATGGAGGGAGGGAGCAGGGAGTGAGTGAGTGAGTGAATGAGTGAGTAAATGAGTGAATGAGCGAGGAAGGGAGGGAGGGAGCAGGGAGTGAGTGAGTGAGTGAATGAGTGAATAAATGAGTGAATGAGAGAGGAATGGAGGGAGGGAGCAGGAAGTGAGTGAGTGAGTGAGTGAGTGAATAAATGAGTGAATGAGTGAGTGAGTGAGTGAGTGAGTGAGTGAGTGTGAGTGAGTGAATGAGTGAGTGAGTGAGTGAGTGAATAACTGAGTTAGGGAGTGAGTGAGTGAGTGAGTGAGTGAGTGAGTGAATGAGTGGGTGAATGAGTGAGTGAATGAGTGGGTGAGTGAGTGAGTGAGTGAGTGAGTGAATGAGTGAGTGAATGAGTGGGTGAGTGAGTGAGTGAATGAGTGGGTGAGTGAGTGAGTGAGTGAATAACTGAGTTAGGGAGTGAGTGAGTGGATGATCGAGTGATCTAGTGTGTGAGTGCATGACTGTGTGAGTGAGTGAGTAAATGAGATAGTGAGTGAGTGAGTGAATGAGTGAATGATGTATGAACAAGTGAGTAAGTGAGTGCTGGATTGAATGCGAAGGAGCAAGTACCTGGCTAACATTGACAGGGTAAGTGTGTGAGTGCGAGAATCATAAACGAATGTATAAAGGAGTGAACGAGCTATTGAATAATATAATATCAGATCTCTCATACAATCTCTTAACTTTAGGGGTTAAGGAAGAAACTAGCCAAGGAAATTCTTTACAAAGTTGTTGACAAATATCTATATGATAATATGAATAATTTAAATGCCAAAGGTTACAATATTACATAGTAATCAGACTGCACGTTCCCAGAAAACGACTTTTGTTATAACATTCCTTTTTTTTATAGTAAAACCAGACTTTGGACAGATTTAGTGTTTTGTTACAGTTACAATATTTTGGTCCACATCAAACGACACAACACCATCTATAAGGATTATTCTGCTATAGAAGAAGATCGAGGAAAAACAAGGGAGATAATGACGGCGAGGAATGTGGACAAATGACATCAAGGACTGGACGAATCTATTCATGGAGGAAAGCACTAGAAGAGCTGAGGATAGAGAGAGATGGTGGGTCATTCCACGTCAACCTCGAAAGGGATGACACAGCGATGATGAGTGTCTTGTTTAGAAAAAGAAAAAACACCAAATAATAATAGCCATTTTTTTTAGAACAATCAGCCTCAGGCTAACCGTGTAAACGTTAGGGAATATAGCATTAAAAAAAAAAAAAAAGCAAGGAGAAACTCGACTTGGTACTATATTCTTTATGTCTTGCGTCCAGGGAAAATCAGTCGTAAGTCGCGCCGGACGATCCCGAGTTGCGGTAGTTTGTAAGTAAGTCCCGACTCGGATACGAACATTTTATTTTTTTTCACGTTAGAAAAGGTTGAAGTTTTGTTTTGTGGAAAACAAATACAAAATTTTGGTATCTCAGTTGGAAAATATTTGAAAACGGCCCTGACGCCAAATCTCCCGGCGGGACTCACGACTCATTTGCCCATATATGCTACATGCTATGTATTTTACTCGGGCGTGCGCAGACATACACACATACACACACACACACACATGCATACACACACACACAACACACACACACGCAAGCACACACACACGCACGCACACACACACGCACACACATACACGCAGGCTCGCACACACGCGCTCACGCACGCACACGCACACACACACACACACACAGATATAGACTAAAATATTATGAAAACTATGATGATTAAAAAAAGACTTTAAAAAAAAAGTCTGATAACTTAAACACTATTGTCTTGAAAGTCAGCGAATGAAAACTCATGTACAAAAACCACCATCTGCGTGCTCTTGTAATATGCGTCCACAGAGAACAAAAGCCCTTACAGTTACAGTAAATCCTCATTTATCCGTCATCGAAATATAGATCCTTTCCACGTTCGTGTTTGCTTCCGTGTTTGGATGCGAATTTCTGGTGGGCGGACGCGGAAGCGAAACGTCATAAGTGATTTACTTCCCTGTTTGAAATGTAAACAATAGACAGTGGGGCGGACGCGGAAGCGAAACGTCATAAGTGATGTACTTTCGTGTTTGAAATGTAAACAATAGACAGTGGGGCGGACGCGGAAGCGAAACGTCATAAGTGATTTACTTCCGTCTTTGAAATGTAAACAATAGACAATGGGGCGGACGCGGAAGCGAAACGTCATAAGTGATTTACTTCCGTCTTTGAAATGTCAACAATAGACAGTGGGGCGGACGCGGAAGCGAAACGTCATAAGTGAACCACCTATACGTCGTGAGACGTTATTCGATGTCACCAATCGGGAAAAATGAAGTACGCAGCTAGTCGGTGAGTACGGCATCCATAATTATAACTGTAGTGTAGAGCACTGTGCACTTATGTATAGTACAATGTGAGGGACTGTACTGCTCTCTAGAAATGAAACATTGTGAGTTTTACTATTTTGGATTACTGTAATTATTATTATCATTATTATTATTATTATTGTTTTATGATTATTATTTATTATCATTATTACTTTTACAATATTAAATATTATTTTATTAGGGTTATCTATGTACAGTAAGGGAGCAGTGTTGCAGTATCCGTCTTTCGACGTTATCCGTCAAGATCGTGGCTGCCAGGTGCCGGGTAAATGAGAGATTACTGTCTGATCAATTTCATATTGCGATTATTATTTGTTGTACGAATGAGGCTAGTCAAAAAAAAAAACAACAAACAAACAAATAATCAAACAAACAAAAGAAAACAAAACATATACACACACGGAAAATATATTTTTAACAAAATTGGTAACTTTCGCAGCCTTTCAGCTCTATGAAAGTAGAATTATTTCTCTCGGCTTTGAGTGCCTGCCCATTTTTGTTGGTGAGAGATATTTTTTGTGATTAGAGATTTGTAACTTGGAAATTCTGTCCGGATGTCTCCGCCGACGCTTTATCCGATTCTCATCTGGCAAGGGGACCTCATAAAAATATTTGCCGGTTATCTGAGAAGACTAGATGTCAGACTCCACTACCTGCTAAGACTGCTGAGCCATTGAACCAAAAATGCAGGTTCTCTCAAAATTCGATCCCGCGACCTGGGTTTTCGCTCGCCGAGTAACAGGCACCTAACCACACGGCCACGACCCTTAGAGCATGTGTATGAATTTGATTTAAAAGCTACATTTGCAACTTTTTTCTGTTACATATTAAGGGGACTTTTGCCCCCAGTTTATTGTATCTGAGATGCGACACGATGAAATCAGGCTCTTCTCAAATTTTGAGCATATGGAGATACTGGTATCACGTTAAAGATTACTCATTTCCCGTTCTGTGTGTGAAAAAAATAATTGTTCTGTGTGTAGAAGTTGAGATATTGGCAAATAAAGACGATGGGGGTGACCTGTTGCGGCTGCTGAATTTATCGAGAAAATGGCCGATCACTTTTGTAATTCCTTAATAATCCTTGTTAGGCCATGCTGCCAAATTGCAATTTTAGGGCCTTTATTCGACCTATATCAATAAATCGAACGCTGAAATGTATTTTTCGATTGATATAGGAGGGTTTGAAAAAAAAAAAATGCCATAAACATTCGTTCACTGTTGAAAAACGCGCGATTTCTCTGGTCGTCTCAGTTTGACAAGCGCCTGATTTCATCGTGTCGCGCCTCATTTGGTATCGATTGTGAGTCTTGATATGAAGGCCAAATAAAACATAATAATTTGAACCTTGCAAGCATCAGGATACATTATTACAAAATAAGTGAGTCTAAAACGATGCTTCGTGATTCCTGGAACTTAGACATGTTGAAGTTTCAATCTTCATCGTATTTATCAACATTCCCTATTCGAGTACAATATGAGACGCAAAATGATAATATCAGGCGCTCGTCAAACTGAGGCGCATGGAGAAATCACGAGTTTTTCAACAGTGAACAAATTTTAAAGGCATTGTTCTTTCTTCACATAATTCTTCTATATCAATCTAAAAATGCATTTCAGAGTTACATTTGCTGCTGAAATAGCTTGATTAACAGCCCCTATATTGTAAGTTAGTAATATGAGCTAACAAAGACTTACAAGGATTTACAAAAGTGGTCTCCCATTTTCTCACTAAATTCAGCTGCAACAACAGGTCACCCCCATCCTTTTTAATTGCCAATAGCTCGACTTCTGCTTGAGATATGACAACAATAAATTTGTTGATACACAGACAGGGAAATCAATAAACTTAACATTGGTCCGATAACTCCATATGCTCAAAATTTGACGAGCGCCTGATTTCATCGTGTGGCATCTCATATAGGATTGTCACACCCCAATGTATAAAAAGTAGAGGTTTGACAAACCTCATATTGTTCAGTAAAACCGGGGGGAGGGGGGGGGGTATTTCCTTCAGTCTTTAAATTCCTAATGAATGGGTTTCTCCCATTTTAACCCTCCCTTTCGGGGAGCCGAGGTATGTAACTACGATTACGGCTATATTGTGTCAAACACGGTAAGATACGTTCACACACCAAGAAGAAGAAAGGAAAGAAAACTGGACCGAAGACAGGAGCAAGGAGAGAGAGAAGAGATGTCTTCCCTGCAATGTCGAGGATGGCACTCCATGAGAGACACCCCACAAATGAGGGGCTTACACCGCCTGCCAGTGGGAGCAGAGAACCTTCTTATATACCCTGAGCTCCTGCAGGGGGACTCGTTCATTGAAAGCTCGGTCGCAGATGAGATATCTTATGTGTTAGCTAGCCTCTGGACTTGGGAGCTATAACATTAATAGTATTAATATTGATGCAATAAAAGCGAAAACAATAATGATAAATATTATAATAATAGCATAATAAAATAATAATAATAATACCAATAATAATAATAATTACCCTACACAAAGCGAAGTGTGATCGGAAATTTGGTCAGCAATATCGTTTAATTACTTAAATATCAAGTTCTTCATACTGTTTTTCTTTTTTTTTTTCTTATGTACTTAATTAGTTGTCGATGGACAGTTGCCTTAATTATAAGACGTTTTTATACATATAAAATAATAATAATGATGATATGATGATGATAATAATAACAATTATACTGAGATTGGCCCGAGGAAGAGCCAAGCGGGCTTGAAAATTTGGCAGAGAATTTAGCATCAAAATCAAGTTGTTTTATATACTGCTATTTGCTTTTCTTGAATTATTTGATAGTTGCCGGTCAGACAGTTTTATAATAACAGCGATATTGATAATAATAGTGATACTATACTAACAACAACAACAACAACAATAATATGATTCGAGGATTCCAATCTATAAGAAAATTTTGTATGCATGTCAGACAGCGGGGATAGAGAGTAAGGGGAGAGGCGCGCTGACTCGCAATGTTGATCTAGCAGACTAACCTTTCACCTGGCACGTGCGAGGAATAACCCGCTCGCCCTCCCCTGCCGAAATCCACACAACGAGCGGACAAGCGCGTGACGGAGATATTAATTTAACCCTTGGAATTTCAAGAAACCGATCTGTTCCCGCTCTAGAGCTACGCTGTTGTGTTGTTCCCCTTGTCGGCCCTGGGTATATCATCATTTCATTGCTCCAGTAGACAAATTGTTCTTTGGAGCGCCTCAGAACATCTAACAACCAGCTTCCGCCATTCCTCCTTGTTCTCTACCTTTCTCAAGTTGTCCTTAAGCTCTAGACTCGTCCACTCTCGTATGTTATCATCCCATCTCTTCTTTTGTCTGCCTCCTCTTCTTCTTCTTCCTCCTGAAACGGTACCCTGCACGATCGTCTTTGCAATGCCTGAAGATGGCTTGAAGGCATGGTCATACCACATAAGTTTACGGCGTTTGACTATGTCTAGAAGGTTGAAATAAGGCCCAATTTCATTCTAAATTCGTCTCTTAACTTCATTTGTAATGCGATCTCTGACTGTGATGCCGAGAATTTTGCGGAAACATCTCATTTCCATAGCCTTAATTCTCCTCTCTGTGTCTGCAGTGAAGGTCCAGGTTTGGCATGAATAAAGGAAGATGGACGTAACTAGGGAACGCATCAGTCTGATTTTTTTTTTTTTTTGGCTGACAGCGATATTTCTATTGTTCCATATGATTTTGAGTTTTGTCATTACGTCTGTAGTCTGAGCTGTTCTAGAAAGAATTTCAGGCTTTGATCCCTCATCCGACACAAATGATCCTGCTCACACCTGCAGGCGGTAAAGGTCCGCCCATCAGTAGGATATTGGATGTCTCTCAAAGAATGCTATCCTTGACGTTCCAGGGGTGGCATCTCTTCTCTCTCTCCTTGCTCCTGTCTTCTGCCCCGCTCTCTTTCCTCTCTTCGTCTTGACCTGTAATGTAAACGTATCTTACCATGTTTGACGCATTATAGCCGCGATCGTGTTGATATGCCGTTAAACCCCAACACAAGCAAACAATCTCAGTCACCGTTTTTCGGTGCGCTCGGGTAATCCTTTTGAACTGGATAAGCAGAACACACGATTTCGGGAAAAGTCAACGCCAAAAATAGGTCGGGGGTTTCCTTCCGTCATGCAATCATTAACACAGGTCACTATTTCTATTATAGGAGAACATCGTGCCGCGCTGACATGCCATTAAACACCAACAACAACAAACAAACAGGTCGCCAAGTTAGGTCGTTCTAACTTTTAGTACACGACCTTTAGTACACGATTGAAGACCTTGTAATCAGCTCCTTCCATCTCTCATGGTTTGCAGTCAAGCCCAGGATATAATAATAATAGAGACCGTTTATATAGCGCCTATCCCTGTAATTACAGGCTTCAAGCGCTTTATAATAATCTATTATTACCCAGACAGACCTATAGAAGACACTCGAAAACGTTCTCAACTTCCTGGGAAGCATACAAGGCGGTTGCCTGTTAGGCGCTCAAATCCTTATCAATCTAACAATACCAATCACTGTCTATAGTTGGGTACCCATTCAAACCTGGGTGGAGTCAGGAAATGTGTGCAAATTGCCTTTACCAAGGACAAAATGTCGGGACCTATCAGGATTCAAACCCGGAACTTTCAGATCCCGAGTTCGACGGCCTAACCAATAGCCCACGACACCACGTATCACGGAGTTTTAAGCCCACCCACTCTCAGATATGTTCTGTCTACTTCCTGCGTTGCCAGCTTCCTTTTGTATGTCCTTGCAAACTGTCTTGCAGAAATGCAGCAACATATGTGATGCCGCCGGTCAAAAGCACACTCAGACTCAGGTGTCATTTTTTTTTTTTCATGTTAAAAAAAGATTAAATTTTCATTTGGTGAGAAACAAAATATGAAGATAACTACCACAAAGGAGGTTGAAAGACGCGAAATCTCGTTGTAAAATCTCGTCCCCAATGACAAAATGACGAGTTCACTCAGGATTCGAACCTGGACCTTTTGATCTGGAGTCCCATGACTCACCCACTTGGCCAATTGCACCATAGCAAATGAAGGTATCTGAGTGGGAAAATAGTTAAAACCGGGTGTAATACGCATTTTTTCTGCGCTACTTCCGACTCATTTGTCCTGAGTGCATGACATATAATTGTATGATTCTGTGAAATCTTATGGTGCAGCTGGCCTGGTGGGTGAGTCATCGTCTCGAGATCAAAAGGTTCAAGTTCGAATCCTGAAGGAATCCGTCATTTTGTCATTGGGAACGAGGTTTAAAAACACATTTCCTTACTCGATTCAGGTTTTTCAAAAAATAGGTATCCATGTACAGAGGAGTTCCCAGCCAGTGGGCCTCAATTCCCTTGAGGGTGGCTAAGCTTCGACAGGGGGTCGTGTAGCCTTGTTAGAGGTGGCTTGGGATGACATTAATATCAATTCATCAGTCACATGTTTAATACTCTTACACTTTCTTTGCTTTTTTTGTTTCAATGTTTCCTTCTCATCACAGAAAGTGCAATGAAAATTAAGCTGTTGATAGTATGGGGTGGTGTAGGTTGCATGCTTCTGGGTAAGGGTAAGGCGTTGCAAGTGCAAAAACATTAGGAATCACTGAGGCATAGCAAGATAATGTTATTGTTAGAATGATAATGTTTCAGTGTCATGCCTAACAGCACAAGTAAACCGCTTTGTATGCTTCCCAGGAAGCTGAGAACGTAGCTATGGGCTGTCTCTGTTGGGTCAATCTGGGCAAAAATAGCTTGTTAAGTAATTTGAGCATGGACACTACCCTAGTGAACACTAGATAGATGAACAGTTCAGTAATAAACCACCATTTATCTATCCGGGTCCATGAACACCGAGAACACCAAATAGTTGTTTCTGAAACTGATTTAGAGTATTATTCAGCATCAAGGAGTTTATACTGTTATACTGGAATGCGGACTCATGAAGTCACCTTAACAAAACACCATGTACCTAGCTGCCAGTACTGGGCTCCATGGCCATGGGGTTAGACTTAGTATTGCTATAATAGTGCACGCAGTGTAGTCAAAACTGCTATTTTTTTTTTTTCTTGTAAACAAACGGGTTCATGATTTATTTTTTGTTTCAGTTACCAAGAGCTACAGCGAGAACAGAAATTACAATGGAGGTGCTATCGTAAGATGATGGCAGTGTGAGTTTCGTTTAGTTTTGAAATAATTTACGTGTGGTAATATCACAACGACGGCGTTAAATGTTAACATTAAATAGGTTTCTTCCCTCCATGGGCATGGCTCCACATTCGGAATGCGTGATGGCACTTGTCCACTCTCCAGTGTAATAGTAGAAGCCTCTTGCTCAGCATTCATGTAATTCACATCTTGTCTTGCCTTGCATTGTCTCTTCTTATCTATCTTATCAGATCTTATCTTAGCTTATCTTACCCTTACCCACTGGAAGAAAAAAAAAAAGCAGTGTCCCAGGAACGAAAGGGTTAAAGAGAGAAGATTGAAATGCCAAAGATGTAATCTATCTTCCTTTCCCGTAATGGAAAAATGAATCAAAGTAAAACAAAAGAAAACCCGTTATTACATCCAATGATTGTTTCATTTGCTTGTTTTGGCGTCTCGAAACGAGGTGTTAGATCTTGCTCGAAAACAGCAATAGAAACGATAAGTAATTTCTTTGAGGTTAACGGGATGTTTCGTGTTGTTTGAAACTGGACAAGAGAGGTAACTTCATGTGGAATAATCAAAGAAAAACTTAGAAGGCTTTGCGTTGCTGATAATCCCCCCTTGCGCAATCGCCAAATTTAGCTGTTCTTGTTCTTTTTCTTCGATTAATTATTGCAATTGTTTTTGGGTTTTTTTTTTTTTATAAAATAAAAATGAAAAGATATAGAAAAAAATAGATCATGGACTTTTTTTTTTTTTTTTAATTAAAGTGGAAGGGGTTTTGTCATAAGAGAGGCAAATCATTTGAGACGCGAAACGGGATGAAATCAGGCGCTCGTCAAATTTGAGCTTATGGAGTTTTTGGTACTACTGTGAAGATTATTATTTTCCCTTTCAGTAAAAAAAAAAAAAAAGTATTGGTCTACCTGAAGTAGAAGTTGAGATATTGGCAATTAAAGACGATGGGGGTGATCGGTTCCTGCAGCTGAATTTAGTTGAAAATGGTCGATCACTTTTGTAAATCCTTCTTTAGCTTTGTTAGGCCATGCCACTTAATTCCAATTCTTGGGCCTTTACTCGCTCTGTTTCAGTCAGTTCAACTCTGAAATGCATTTTTAGATTGATATAGAAGGGTTTAGGGATTTCTTAGGTCCGCTTAGTTTGACGAGCGCCTGATTTCATCGTGTCGCATCTCATTTATCTATGCTGTGGAACGTGTTCCGTGTTCAAAACCAACATTGCTTTAAGAAAGAAAATGTGCTGAAAAAAAAAATATGAAAGTGAAAATGTCTCGCAACCAGTCAAAATGAGACGTATGTCGATTTTTCACCATATGGAGTTTTTGGTATCATGTGATAGCT
>JBCAUA010084169.1:0-10679 GCA_038406235.1 Peronia verruculata | reverse complement strand
AATTTAAAAAATTATAGAAAAAAAACTAAGAGTTTTATCAAAATTCTGTCCTGACAAAATTTAGATATGGAATGGTAGAATATGTACACAAAATTACAAGCACTTCGGTTGAAAAATGTAGAAGCTTATTTATAGTACAGTTATGTATTATTGTGTAACAAAATCCAAGATGGCGGCCGTTGCCAGGACAACTATGAGTGATTTCAATTTTTTTTTTATTGTTTGGCTCTAATTTGACCATGCTGAACTCGATGGTGATGGTTAAAATTATCTCCCCCCAGCAGTTTCCAAAATGACTTCCAGGACCCCCCCCCTTAATTACAATTTTTGGGGCTTTTACTCAATCTATTTTAGCAAATTTAACGTTAAAATGCATGTTTAGATTGATATAGAGGGGTTCTGTGAACAAAAAAAATTTCATTAGAAAGTCATTCACTGTTGAAAAACACATGATTCTCTGATTGCCTCTCTTTGACGAGTGCCTGATTTCATCGTGTCGTGTCTCATATTTGCCAGAGGCAAACGTGGAAATGATCCTAATCCTCTCATTGTCCCTGTCGCAGGCTGCCCGCAGGAGCCAACAGGAGGGAGAGCAGGCCATGGAGGAAGCCATGCAATACAACTCGCAGATAGAACGTCGTGAGGCAGAGATCCAGAAACAGCTCAGTGCCCTCAAGGTCATGGAGGACCACATTTCACAGGTACATAAGAAACTCATGTAAGCTCATGTCATTGGAATAGAGACATAGTTTTCAGACATCAGTTTTTGAAGCTAAGTTTTTAGTTTTGCAAGTAATCTACAGATATACTTTTTGAAAGTGGGTTTTATTGACCTTGAAAGCTTATCCAGTTTTTACTTTCACTCTTGCGTTTTGTCCCTTTCAGACGTAACGAAACGTTATAAAACGTAACATAAACGTATTTTTCAATTTGTATTTGATGGCTTCACTATAGAAGAGCCAATGTTTCTACTTTGCTGGAATTGACAGCCATGCACTTTGCTGACCTTATGTTTAATGTGCAGGAAAAACTGCGGATGGCCAAGGAGAAGAAGGAAGTAGAGAACCTCAAACACGCTTCGTTGTGCACCAACTGTCGAGCTCCTCTACAGGGAGGCAACTTACCACCACCTCCACGCCAGAATGGTAGATATCTCTCCCTCCTTTTGTCTCAAAGTTTCTTTCATTGGATTCACTCTGGCAGTAAACAGTGCATTCAATAAGGGGTTTTATTTGTGTCTAAGATTGAAAGGGTTGAATCACTTTCTGTCCATATTTCTGTAGATATTCTAAGACAGAATGTATTCTGTTGAACAGACAGAGCTGTTTTTACTTTCCTTATTAATAGTGCCAGAATTGGAATGAATTTTAGTCCATGTTAAAAGATTTTACACGGGACTTGTTGTTGTACTGGGGTTTAATGACACATCAACATGATTACGGCAATATTGTGTCAAATACGGTAGCATACGTTTATGTGTCAAGAAGAAGAGAGGAAAGAAAGTGGGACAGGAGCAAGGAGAGAGAGAGAAAAGAGATATCTCCCCTGGACTGTCAAGGATGGCACTCTATAGGAGACACCCCACTGATGGAGGGCTTACACTGCCTGCCGGAGAACCTACTTATAAACCACGGGTCCCTGCGGGGGGTTTCACAGTTTAAACAGCAGACATATGCCACAAGTCTGCAACTTGAATAATCACACAAGTGAGAATGATTGTAAGAGTGAGCCAATTGAGAGAGAAAGGGACGTACAATAAACACTCCTCCCAACAGACTGCAAATGTAGACATTGAGTCGACACAGAGAAACTCTACTGGTGCGTCCCTGAATGCAAAAGCACCGTAGTTACATAGCCATTTATTTTAGAGCCTTCATGTCAGTTATAAAGCATCTGCTACTCGGCAGAGACATAGCAATAGTATTGCCCAGTTGTGGAAGCGACAGAATACTGGGGCGTACAGACATTCGAGTGTAACAGAGCAGTTTTTACCCAAGAAAAGCGAGATGGGGAAAAATGGTTCATCCCTGAAGGTCTCCACTATACAGGATGGAAACGCTTTGTGTCTCAGTTATTGGCCTTCACTTACCCATGACAACTCATGTCGTGAACGACTTGACTGTTTTTTAATCCATCAGAGATGACAGAAGAATCCAACACTTTTCAGCTGTGAAAATGATCTTTGGAAAATATTAAAATGCTTGCCTGACACAGTCTCACAATTTTGTTAAGTAGTCAGTCAAATAAAGATGAACAAATAATATTGTCAGTCAGAATTTTTTTCTTTATTGCCAATGTCTTTGAAATCAGACAAAGGGGAAAAATAATCTGTACTGATATGATTTCTATCCTTGTTGCACAGGCTACTACACACCCCAATACATGTCCACTACTGGTCAGACACCACCTCAGATGGTCAACTTCAGCTCCTCAGCCCACCAGCTGGGTGCTAACCCATTGGACCACATTGCCTTCTCCATCGCCAATGACAGGGCTGTGCGCATGTTGAAGATTCAAGCTATTAAGGTAATTAAAATTCCATGTCGGTATAACATAACCATGCAGTTTTTTCAAATTTGGCAAAATTGAAGAAGACGTCCATTCCAATAATTTAAAAATGAAGTGATGAGATTGACACAGCTTTAGTATGGTGGAAATCTTGGACAGTCAGATATATTTATGACCGCTTCAGATGTTACAGGGCTGTCGTTGGCCTAGTGGTTGGACTGTTCGACTCAAGATGTAGAAGCTCTAGGTTCGACTTCTAGCAAGGCCTGGCATTTTGTCCTCGGGAAAGACAACTTACACAAACTTCCTGGCTCCATTAGGTTAACTCTTTGACTACCAGACAGTTTTCCATATTTTGACCAGGCCATTTCAATGCTAGTATTTTTTAATTTCAAATATTTGGCTCTCTTATGCAAAACTGATCATGTTTTATACCATTTGAAAGGGAATTGGCTGTAGAATAAGAATTTATAAACAAGAAAGTTAAAAAAAAACATGGATATTTTTTTAAACATGAATCAGGAAAACAAACCAGTACAACAGCTCGTGGTAGCTTTCTGTGCCAAAGTTGAGCCGATGTACTGGCTCATAATAGTGAAAGTGTTAAGATAGGTTTCAGACTATATACAGTGCATGTTATTGTCAGATTTATGCAGATTTGAGAGCCTGCAGGCAGCCACCTTGTATGTTTTTCAAAAAGCTTAGACCTTACCTGTCTGTCTTCCTGTAGGTCTGTCAAGGTAATAATAGATTGTAAAGTGGTCAGAATCTGCATTGTGCAAGAATCAGCACCATGTAAATGCTCTCTAAAGATGATCTTTGTCAGACATATGTTTTGAGGGAAAAAACAAGACTGCTCGGTGTGCAATCTTTACATCTTCCTCCTATTTCAAGAGAGAAGAACTGTTTATTTCTTAAATTATTTCAGCCGTTGCTACAGCAGAATCGGATACTTAGAAGAGAAAAGAATTGTTGAGACAGACCTCATGTAGGGCTGAAAAACTTAGGAAAACCTAACCTAATTTATCTCTAAGTGAAAGCAGATCATAATCCAGGATGAAATGACACTGACTGAGAATTGGTTTCACTTTCAGGACAAGGAATTCCTGGAGGAGGAGAGCATCTATCTGGAGAGTCTACGACACAGCCCTTACCATTCTACAGCCTCAAAGACCTGAGACAGAGACGGAGATCCGTCAGCTCTTGCTGTCTTCCTCCACAGTTTGCCATACTATCATACAAACAAAGCCAAATACATTTTGTAGTCACTCATGCCCATAACTCATAGCCCACCCCATTTATTCATTGACTAGAATTCATTCCAGTGAAATAAGCCAAGATTTTGTGTGCTGTGCTTGGATCCGACTCTGAGACTGAGGAAAGTTGTAGGCCTACTTAAATCTGGAAAGTTCAAGTCAAGAGCTGAATGTGAGGAAGATACGAGGCCTGACACGATGAAATCAGACACTGGTCAATTTTTCAGCATACAGGGTTATAGGTATCACATTAACCCTTTGAACCCTGATCACCAGTGCCTGAAAAGCCCGTGTCCCTGGCCTTCTAGGCCTAGAAAGTACATTTCTTGTTTCATGCTCAATATATTTTGTAAAGACAAGCATCAAACGCGATCATAGCTGCAGACATTTGTAGTCACCATGGTCCTAACTGTCCTTTCCCTTACCGCGATCCATTAGATCTATTTTTATCTGTTTTGGATGTGTAGGACTGGAGTAAGTGTGTCAGCCTGGTCTACCGGGCTGTCGGGTATTTACCACTGGAATATCTGCTCTGTGTACTGTTAAAAAAAAATCTTTTTTTTTTACTTTGAGTGGAAAGTAAGACATTGCTATTTATAGATGATGGGGATGACCTGTTGATGCAACTGAATTTAGTGAGCAAATGGCCATTCAATTTTGTTAGTCTTTTTCAATCCTCATTTAGATTATGCCACTTAATTAAAATTTTAGGTTTTTTGTCATGCATATTTTAGCAAGGTTAACTTTGTGGTACATTTTTAGATAGACACAGAAGGATGTTTTGCCGAAAACATTTATGTTGAGATTTAACTGTTGAAGAGAATGTGATTTCTCGAATTGCCTCGGTTTGACAAGGGTCAGATTTCATCGGATCATGTCTCATTTCTAATTGAAATCTGTCCCAGTGTATAAATATAATCTCTAGTCTTATCTGTCACGGACCTTTTTTTTTTCTGAGTCTAAAGTACAGAAGAGAGAATCAGAATCACAGCTAATACTGACTTCTTTGTTGTCCATTTTGTTTTAAATCTATTGGTATGATAAGGTAGAAGTAGTGGATGGTACACAATTACATCTGAATATGTGGTTGTTATTCAGTATGTATCCAACATGCACGGAAATCACAGATGATTTTTGTGACTTGTTTGCATATGTAGCTCAGCACACTACCTCATGTTTTGTCGATAAAGCTCTGTTCAGCCTTTGGTTTGGATGTCTCCAGGGGAGGATCTACTCAAAGCCTCTCTCATTATATATTGTAATGGAATTCTCTTTTGCAAACAGCTCACAGTACTTAATAACATGGCAATTTCGACAAAATGTACTTTCCAAAGATCAAATGCTGCAGGAGAGCCAAAAAAACTGTTTCAGTCTGTTACTCAGTAATTAGCAACGTTTGTGAACAAAAAAATTCTATAAAATCTGTAATTTTCATACAGACATGGGACCAAGAACAAAAAATGTATCTTGGCAACGAGAATTCAAATATTGCAAAAAACTAATGTGACCTGCCTAGATTTGTCAGAAGAGGTGCAAGAGTTGTGCTGAGATGGTAATGGCAGTGCTGCTGAATACCTAGACCTCCAATCAGTTCCATTAACATCTCAGGTGATTTTCTCGTTCCAGACTAAAAGTGTGTCATTATACAGCCCATTAATATTCCTTGTATGATTTCTGTAGCTGTGAATTGCGGTCCTTGTAAGTTTACAGTTAGAAAGCTACATAGTATTACAAATCTTAATTGTTCGCAGTACTGTCTGACTGCTTGATGTCTGTACAGACCTTTTCGGAAATGGGAGACAATCAGAGCGATTGCCCCTGTCCAAGCAATGTCCCGGGAAGTTTTTTTTTTTGCCATTTTGAAGTTTTCACCAATGAGAGAATAGCCAAGACGTGTTCAACTTTCGGAAGAGTGCAGGTATTTTTACCTTTCATAAAATTGGGTTGTCTTTTTATTTTTCAATTAAACCACTCCACTGCTATGGTGATTTTGCAAACCGGTGCTAAACGCCAGCGATACGATCAGTCTCGACCTCTACTAATGCCCACCCGCAGTCGGTCCCACCCTTTGTGCATGAGTCAACATGCACCTGTCTTGTACTTTCCTGTAGGCATCAGAAATGTCAACTGTTGTTCAGTGTGACTAACTGCTACAAGGACAAGGAGATCATTATGCCTGATTTGGGCTCTTATCACTTGGTCGTCTGTCAGTCACCAGCGTGCACCGTCTATCATAAGATTCTTCATGTAGATGTGAAATTAATAAGGTGGTTGGAACATCTTGTCAAATGGGAAAAGAGAGTTGGTTGATGGCAGGCTGATTGTGGGATGTACCCTGTACCAAAGTACGTTCCTCCCCCACCTAAGAAACTACTCTTTGGACATACCTCATTATTAGTGTAATAATTAAGACAACCCAAAATAACTTCACATCTATTTCGTGTTGACAGCTCCTAAGCCTGGAACATTGGGTTTGCCCTTGCAATGGGAAAATGGCTCCCCGAGACAAAAAAAAATTTGGACAGAGAATTTCGTTTCGCCACCGAAAAGGTCTAAAATTCAGATTTTCACATGTCGACTGGCTTGGACCATTGAAAACATGGTTGATCCTGTGAAAAAATCATGCTGTGCCTCCAGTGTATATCTCTTTCCTTGGTGCCTGCGTTATTGACCATTGAAACACATTCTGAATCATATCATGATGGCCACACATGGATCATGTATTTCCATCATAGACTTGTGGCATATCTCTCAGAAAATCAGTCTATCTTCCTACATTTTTTTTTTTTATATAACTTTTACTCATTTTTGTAAGAAAAGTAGTCTACTAACTTATTATATCTAACTGTACATGTATTGAATGGATTTTCTCGAAGGACATGGAAGTGAATTGAATGCGGTCAGTTGTTTTAACTGTTACAAAAAATTTGCACTGCCATGCTTTATCGTTGTTGGCTCTCTCAGTTTTTTTATTTGTTATACAAATTTTGATGTTCCCATCCATCTCTCTGTTGTACTGTTTGTTTGTTTGTTTGTGTTGGGGTTTAACGGCACATCAGCACAATAATGGCTGTATTGTGCCTAAACGGTGGGTACATTTCCACAGTAATTACACATGCAACATGTACTTTGAAATCAGGCTCTCATCAAATTTTGAGCATATGGAGTTATTAATATCATGGTGAAGATTATTCATTTCCCTTTCTGTGTGTGAAAAAATGTTTGTTCTGTGTGAAAAAAAAATTTGTTCTACCCAAGGACTACTATATGAAAGGACGCGCAGAGCCGCTTTCCTGACTCCGCTAGCGGAGGCCAGTTGTTTCTATCGAGGCATTGCGAAGGCCGCTATTTTTAGACCATACATAGTTCTTTGCCCGTGTCCGGTCTGGCGTAGTAATCTATTCCGATGAAGAAGATTGCCACAATTCACGGGCATCGTGTTCATTATTATTCATATAGTAGTCCTTGGTTCTACCTTAAGTAGAAGAGAAGTCAGGATATTGGCAGTTAAGACGATGAGGGTGACCTAACGTTGCGGCTGAATTTAGTCTGACAAGCCCCAATCACTTTTCTCAATCCTGATTAATCCTTATCAGGCCATGCCACTTAATTTCAATTTTTTGGGCTTTTGCTCAATCTGTTTCAGCAAATTCAACTCTGAAAGGCATGTTTAGATTGATATAGAAGGGGTCTGTGAACAAAAAAAAAAAATAGCATTAAAAATTCATACACTGCTGAAAAACACGTGACTTCTCCGATCACCTCAGTTTGACGAGCGGCTGATTTCATTGTGTCGTATCCCAAATCTAGATGTTGATTCATTACATATACATGTATATATTCTTCATTCATTAATCATAAAACTTTTTCTCAAAGCAGATTGTGATAGCTACGGATGACCTGTTTATGGGCTCATTAATTTATTCTAGTTTTAATCTCGATTGATTTTGTGTCAAGAAAGATTTTTAGTGGACTTTATAATGTTGTGCTTGCGATCAGAGCAGATATCCTGTGTTGTGAATGCGATGTTATGAAGACAGTCAGTTGGTTATAGATGTAATATATATGCATGAACTCGTCATTTTATATACTTTGTTCATTATATATATATATTTGTGTATACTATTTATAGAATGTTTACATAAAATAAATCTTTCCACAAAATCCCATCCATGGTTCTATTGTCAGTTTTTATTTCTATGTTTTGGGCTTTGAATTTTTACATTGCATCCGATTTTTGATCAACTGAAATGTCAGCTTTTTACTAAGTCATTTTATTTTTTTATTCAGTCGTCGCATTGATTTATTGTAAATGACAGAGTCAGATTGAGCGTTTTTATTTTCTTTTTTTCAGTCATCCAAATTACTGGACCCTTTTTTTATTAGACACTGATAGTGTAAACAACCACTTCATAGAAAGAAAAATAAAAACACAAAACATTTTTTTTTTGTGTTTTTGCTTGAAATATGCAGAACAGGAAAGTGAAAACTTTATGATGAGAGAACGAAAAAATACATTACAAAATGAATTTTACAGAGGTTTGACTTGAGCAGATATATAAATGCGACGCGACACGATGAAATCAGGAGCTCGTCAAACTGAGCCGACAGGAGAAATCACGTGTTTTTCAACAGTGAATGGATTTTTAACGTAATTTTTTTTCTTCACCAAATCCTTCTATATCAATCTAAAAATGCATTTCAGAGTTCAACTGACTGAAACAGAGTGAGTAAAGGCCAAAAAAATTGTAATTTAGTGGCATGGCCTAACAAAGGTAAAGAAGGATTTACAAAAGTGATTGGCCATTTTCTCACTAAATTCAGCTGCATCAACCGGTCACCCCCATCGTCTTTAACTGCCAATATCTTCACTTCAACTTAAGGTAGATCAACACTTTTTTCATACACTGAAAGGGAAATGAATAATCTTCACAGTGATACCAATAACGCCATTTGCTCAAAATTTGACAAGCGCCTGATTTCATCGTGTCGCGTCTCATATTATCTAAAAGAGAAAGAAAAATGAAGCAAGTTTGATGTCCTGGGAAATCTGTGTAACTTTGCAGACAGGAGCAGAACAAAACGGTTTGCTGAGCCCAATGTAAAAACATTCCCTTAGTGAATAAACAAGGTGACTTAGATCTATCTCTTTTCAGTTACACGAGGAAAGCTTTGTTTGAGGGACAATTGCATAATATCTTCGCAACATATTGTACAGATTATAATAATTAAATTATATAGTTGTTTTTGTTGTTGTTGTTGTCGTTGTCCCTGTGATTCGTGAAGAGATCTTCGAGTTTTCAAAATCTGGCAAATGCCAATACCTTATTCAGATTTTAACCTTTTGATTTCTACCCAGTGTCATTTGTTTCTTTTGTTATTTTTTTGTAAAGTTCGTTTGCAAGTAGATTTTAGTAGCCTACGTCTTTAGTTTTTAGGCATTTGTCCTATGCCAGGGCAAGTGAGTCGGAAGTCGTGTGGGGTGATTTTTAGCTATGGCTTTTTTTTTAAAACTATTTTCCAACTCAGTACTCAGCTCCCATTTTTTTTTTTCTTCCTCATGAAACGAAAATTTAATCCTTTTTTTTTTTACCTGAAAGAAAAACAACAACAACAACAACAACAAAAACGGATATCTGGGTTGGAAAATAGTTAGGAATAGCTTTGGTGCGATTTCTGACTCATTTCCTGTGAGGGTAAGACATTTGTATATAAAATAATGTAGAGATTAGACTTTACCTTGTCTGAAATAACTGACTTCAGCTGTCAACCATGAAGGAAGGGAAGTTACCAATGGCAGCCTGGAAGTTACCAATGGCAGCCTACGCGTGGACTAACACAAGGAGGGCATGCAATACTAAATGCACAGGACTCATGTTAAAGTGTACAATTTTTAGGCTGATCTCATGACCCAGGGATTGTCACTCATTCAAGTCATTCACATGTTGTTATTATGAATTTAGATACAGGCTGAGCTCATAGCAAGCAGGTCTTTAGCCAACAATGAGCATTCATACATATCCACTTCAAACAAACAAACAAACAAACAAACGAAACACGTCTGAGCAACGATCCGCGACCGATCTCAGAATGAGCAATTTTAACCGTCAGCCAAGTTACCTCCCCTTGCCAAGTACCAGAGGGTTGTTTGTGTTGGGGTTTATTATTAAACGGTTTAACGACACATCAGCACGATTACGGCTATACACTATACAGTGTCAAATCTACACGACAAGAGGAAGAGAGGAAAGAAAGCGGGACAGAAGACAGGAGCAAGAAGAGAGAGAAGAAATGTCTCCCCTGGAATGTCGAGGATGGCACTCTTTGGGAGACACCCCACCGATGACGGGCTCACACCGCCTGCAGGTGGGAGCAGAGAACCTATTTATAAACCCCAGGCCTTCGCGGGGACATGCCAGAGGTTTAGGACAAGCATTGTAAAGGAGGAAAAAAATGCGTTTTCTCTTATTATTTGAAATGTGTAATGCCAAAAATTATGAAAAACGGAAAATTATTATATATAATCACCACGATGAGAATTGTATCAAATTGATACATGAATTGAAAGAAAATTCTGAAAACTTCGCCATGATACGAAACTGTTTCTTTCTAATCGTGATGATTATAATAATTTTCTGTTTTTCATAATTTTTGTCATTACACGTTTCAAATAATAAGAGAAAACACATTTTTCTCCTTTGCAATGCTTGTCTTATAGTAGTTGTATCTGGTCTACTTGGCAAAGGGATTAAATACTTCCACTGAATCTTTGGTCCAACCACTACAACATAATCTTTCCATCAGCTGGTTTTGATACATTATTTTATTGACTTGAAGCGCAAGGTGGGAGGACAGAAGAAGCGCTTCAGGGACAACCTGAAGATCTACCTCAGAGACTTCTCCATTGACACTGAG
>JBCAUA010084158.1:0-10679 GCA_038406235.1 Peronia verruculata | reverse complement strand
GTGTGTGTGTGTGTGTGTGTGTGTGTGTGTGTGTGTGTGTGTGTGTGTGTGTGTGTGTGTGTGTGTGTGTGAGGGAAAAGCAAAGAGAAACAGAATAGCTGAAAGATCGAGGGAGATAGAGGCTGAGAGAGAGAGAGAAAAAACTCGGTCAAAGAAAGACAAA
Organism: Peronia verruculata; assembly: GCA_038406235.1. Lineage (NCBI taxonomy): Eukaryota > Metazoa > Mollusca > Gastropoda > Systellommatophora > Onchidiidae > Peronia > Peronia verruculata. The sequence goes on along the minus strand of JBCAUA010084158.1, from coordinate 10,516 downwards.
TGGACAGACAGCAAGACAGACACACAGACAAATATGTTTATTTATTAAGATGTTTGTCTCTTGATGCATTGATGATTAATTTACGAGCAACTTTGGCAAGAAAAGAACTGTGATATAGGGCCAGACAAACTTAGTAGTAGAGCAGAACTGAAACAAACAAGGCAAACTAACTTTTATGAGAGGCCAGATTCATAATATCCAAAGACATCAGACCACTTCAGAATCAATGGTAGATGATAAATGGACCCCGAGCGATACACTGTTCATTTTCTTTACCTTCTCGGTTGTCGTAGAGACCCAGAACAACCCCTCTGGCTCAACCTGCTGGGACCCTCGACCAGCGCAAGTCCACCCTAACGCTAACGTGTAGGTCCGACGAGCGTGGTGACGGTCCACCCTAACGCTAACATGTAGGTCCGACGAGCTAATTATAGATGGTGTGGATTGATCATTGATGATGAATAATTACAGATGATATACCCGGGGTCCACCTATCCACTTCCAAATCAATTGCCCTTTCGTTCCACCATCTTCAAACCCAAACATATTATCCCGCCCTCAAAAGTTAACATTTTGAACCCTCTGGTCACCTTTCTGGAGGAGCCAAACACTTCAATCCCCCCCCCTCCTACCACCACCACCACTACCACCTTTCCTGCAGTGTTTCCTCACTAGCTAACATTTCCTCAAAATTCAGCAGTCAACACTTACTACTGGTGTAATTGTTTAGCGCTCCGTCGACAAAATAATAATAATAATAATAAAAAGGTGTTGAATGACCAATAATGATCAGCTGCAACGAAAAATTTTTGATATTATATAGATTTTTTTCAAGAGTGGTTTTCAGTAAACTTTCAACTTCAGCATTGAACAAATTCACATACAATCGAGGGGATTCTCAAGCAGACTCAAATAAGATCTGAAGAGCTATGACAGATCTGATCTCAGCTTTTAATGCTAAGTAACGAACTCGAAATCAATAAGTGTCACCAAGTTACTGGTCTTGACAGAACGCCTCATATAAGCCTACGTGTACATAATTATCTGCCTACCTTTCCAGGAAAATGACCCGAATTCGACCTCCAGTGTTTTCCTTCCTTTACCAGAAGCCCCAAAACAAGACCAAAAACAAAAAAAAAACAAATCCCATCTTTGCTCGAGGAGAGGCGGATTCTATCTTGTTAGCAGCTCCAGGTCCCAGACTAGTGCCGTTCCGGGGACCTCCCGCGGGACACCCAGTCTGTCTTGATGGCATCGTCTCGGGACCGGGCTGAGAAGGGGACATAATCTCCTCCTGGCTTCAGGATCAGTGATCTGCCCCTTGGTGCCGTCCCTTGAATAATGTCTGGGGTGCAGTGGACTTATAGATCAAGTCAAAACTTAGCTTTGTGACTTTGTGGTTTGCACAAGACCTGCAAGAGAGCAGCTGAACAAGTTGCAATGTGAGGATGGTACATGTGCGAGACAATGACGAACAAGATAGTGAAGATGAACAAGGTGCAGCTCGGAGATGAACAGTGCTAAAAAAGAAAGAAAGAAAGAAGTGGAGAAAGAAGAAAGAAAGATAGAAAGGAAGAAGAAAGAGAGATATAAAGGAAGAAGAAGAGGATGAGGAAGTGGGAAGTGTGAAAGGAAGAAAGAAGGAAAGAAAAACGAAAGAAAGAGAGAAAGAAGATTGAAGGAAAAAGAGGATGAGGAAAAGAAAGTAAGAAAGAAAGAGAAAGAAAAAAGAAAGAAAGAAGAGGGGTGGCGAAGAGAGAAAAAAAAGAACAAGAGAAGGAATGAAAGAAAGAGAGGCAGGAAGAGAGAAATAAAGAAAATAAGAAAGGAAGGAAGAAAGAAAGAAAAACAAAAGAAGAAGAGAAGGAAAAAGAGAGAAAAAAGACAAAAAGAAGGAATGAAAAAAGTAAAAGAGAGAAAGAAAGAAAAATATAGATGACGATAAGGATGATAGCAGCAAGAAGAATAAATAAAAGAAGAGTGAAAGAGAAATAGGAGGAGGAGGGATAGTACGACGGGGGGAGGAAAAGGAGAGAAAAAAAATGATAAAGAAGATATGGGCCCTGAAGAATACTATGAGAAAAGATGAAAAAGCAAGGACGAGATGAAAGTGAAGAAGGAAAACAGAAGAAAAAGAGAAAAAGAGGGGAAAAGGAGGAAGATGGAAGGACAGGGGTAGAAAAAGTGGGAAGAAGACGACGTAAAAAGACAAAAGAAAAAAAAATGGCCTCTCTGTGCCGGTCAGCAGCAAGACATTTAGCTCTAACATCTGACCAATCAGCGCTGATCGCGACCCGCGAGGTGTCAATTACTTCCTGTTTTACCACCGGACTGTTTGACAACTTCGGTTTAAGTCGGTGATCTGCGGCGCTTTGCGGCTCTTTACGTATTCTCGTCACGTCTGCCACGCGCTGCTACCCGCCGCACGCAGGTCACGCGAGACTTGGGCGGGATTTAGCGAGGAATCTTTTTTAATGGCCGCCGTAAAAGTTTCGAATTCTCTAAGGTGATTTCTGTTTTCTTGGCGGCTGAAAGAGATGGGCTGTTTGCTGGTTTTCTGTCTGAGATTTCCGGGTCGATTAGGTTGAGGAATGTTGACAGTGGTTGCTCTGTGCCGCCTTATCAGTAAGCAAACCCACGTCTTGGGGAGAGACCGATCTCCCATTTCACCTCGAAAGGGCAAGATTTTTAGAAGTAAGGCCACAGCTTTTCGCTGCCATAGAGAGACAATGATAGAGAGAGGTGGGGGATTGCGTTAGAGAGAAAGGGGAGATGTAGGGAGAGGGGGAAGGGATAGAGAAAAGATGGGGGAGGATATAGAGAGAGGGAAGAAAGAGAGAGAAAGAGGGAGAGGGGCATAAAAAGAGGCAAAGAAACAGGAGTGGAACAATTGGTTTGATGGATTTAATCCAAGAATGAATGGATAAAATGATAACTGATTGGAGGAAGACGGAGGGATAGAGAGTTGAACAAACAGAGACAGAAAGAGGGAGATAAAAAGAGAAAAGTTAGGATGGAGTGAGAGAGAGACAGATAGATAAAGACGGATTGAGAACTGAGACAAAAAGAAACAGGGAGATGGAGAGAGAGACAGAGAGAAAGGCGGATGGAAGAGATAGGGAGAAAAGGGCATAAAGAAAAAGCTAAGAGTGACAGAGCGGTAGAGAGAAAGAGACAAAGTTCCACGTCTTGGAGATGGACCTGACCCACTGCCATAGACTAAAAGCAATTTTCATGACCAAACTGTGTCCTGGTGTAAAAAGGCTTTTTAGATTATGATCTGAAAAGGAAAAATTCACATACCTACCTACCTACCTACCTACCTACCTACCTACCTACCTACCTACCCCCCCCCCCCACCCCACACACACACACACTCGGCACCAAAAAAAAAAAAAGCCAAACCTGTGGTGTAAAATTACAATTTAAACAATCTTGCAGTAAATTGTACGGTAAATCGATAGTAAGTGACTCCATAGTAAACTAAATGGCTCTGGTCTATATCTACCGACACTTTAATAAAGTGCATCTCGCCAGGAGACGGCAGACATTAACGTTTTAGATGTAAGATCCTAATCATGTAATCAGTAATCATAGCATGGGGCTGCTGTAGAGGAACGGGTTTGGAAAGAAAAAAAAAAACGATAAAAGGACGGAGAGAGAGACAAAGGTAGCATTGTGCCATGCAAAGGCAATATTGTAGAGGTAAGGCCTTAGTAGAGTGATGCTGCCGATGAGGGACAGAGAGTGAGGGGGGGGGGGGCGAGGAGGGAATAGAGAGACAAAGGAATAGAGAATGAATAGAAAGACTGGGGAAAAGACAGAGAGATAGAGTCAAACAAAAAGAGACAGAACGAGGGAGACAAAAAAAGAGAAAGAGCAATGGAATGAGAGAGAGAGACAGAATAGGAGAGACAGAAACGATTGTAAAACAGAGAGAAAGGCAAACAGATGAGATGGGGAGAAAAAGACAGAGAGAAAGAGCGGAGGTATAAAGAGCCAGGGAGGAGGAGAGAGAGGTAGAGAAGGGGGCCCAGTGGTAAAAACAACTCATTTAGGTGCTGTTGCCGGTTCTGACCGGGCTTGACGCGAGGATCCTCCCACTGAGGGATGAAGGACACAAACATCGAAAAATCTGCATTTTTTCAGTGACTTAACGGTCACCTAACTTCCTCTGGGTATCAAGCCAGGCGTCTAGCCTTCTCCGATAAGGGCGAATATATTTCGGAGGTTCAGTGTGTAGCCTACGTTGTGCACGTTAAAGAACCCCTGGCAGTTGAATATCGATGAAAGAGTATGCTGCGTGCCACTGTATGGGCAAAATTTTCAGATTTCAAATTTCTACCCACAAAAATCCTCACCAAAATCACAAAGCTACTCAAAGCCAAGATAATCTTAATCGGGATTCAAAGGCTTAAAAAAAGAAAGAGAGAGAGAGAGAGTCATCCGCGTCTTGGGGAAGTACAGTACATGTAAATCTTAACTTCTTCTATAGCAATGATTCCCAACATTGTTGCGCATGCAACCCCTTAACCCAGAAGCTTGAGAACCACACCACTTCCTACTGTCAGCAGCTTCATCTACAGTCATCACAGAAAATAACAATTTGTTGAACATTGAAACAAAAACAAGAAAATATACATGTACATGTATGTGTGTAAGAGCATAAAATATGTAACTGAAGAGTTTAAATCAATGTTACTGTAAGCCTCTTCAAAAGTGACTACACGACCCCCCTGCCAAGCTTTGAGATCCCGACAGACGTCACCATTCACCAGCTGAGAACCCCTGCTCTGGTCTATGGCAAGTTAAAATACCGGGCTGATTTGGTGTGTCATTTCTAGAAGTTTCTTAAAAGAACAAACAGTCAAATAAATGCAAGGCATGCCCATGGGGTGCTTTGACTTTGACCGGGTCAGGTGATAACCATGTCTGTGGGGACTGCGCTGATATCGATGGTGACCCTGTGGAGTATCTGATATCAGTGGAACCAGGTTTCTTTGTGCTTGACAGAGATGAGGAAGAAGGCTGGGCTCAGTCGCCATGATGGTTCCAAACGGAAGATGATTTTGATGTTGATTTTCCAACACCTTTGCCTTTGTTTTGATCACAGCCATCCCCAATCTTAGCAGGATTTGTATGGTCTGTGAGGGCTCATTCCTAGTTGGGATTGAGGGAGTCGCACTCTGCGGTGTCAACATAGGGCAAATTATATTACTGACCAGTGGTCAGTGATGGCGACCGAATGATAGCAACAGTACGAGTAAAAGGAATTTTAGTCACAGTTCGACAAAAGTACAGTAAATATATTCCCCAAGCGCATAAATATCATGAATAATATAAGGTTTGGCAAATGACACTTTAGGGTAAATGAACACAGAAAAATACACAACTTCGTTTGTTTCCCACTGGTGAATAGACTGAGACAGAGCTTTAATTCTCTAATTCTAAAAAGTTGATAGAACGGAGTCGAATCAGAATCTTGTCATGTTAAGGGGAAGGAGAGATAATATCAACCAAACAGCTGTCAATATGTTTGATATGGAATGTTTATTACATATTCAGTTGTATCCCACAGCCCCTGCATGCAAACATACATAATATGTAACATATAATATCACAATAGAATACACAATAACACACACATGCACTGTCCCCATTCAATCGACTTGCTTGTGGTCAACAGTAAAACTGACTCACTTATTCTCCAAACATAGTACATGTACATGAGTAGTTCTGAGTGTCTTACTAGTTACATCCATAAACGTATCACTAGAATCGTATGACTCCAGGCACCCACTTTATAATACATATCAGCAACTGAAACATTCCCCTAACAACATGTACATGTAAAAAATCAAGTGAGAAAAAGAAACTCATTTCTGCCATTAACAGTTAGCAAAGCATTTATAAAGATTGGGCAGCAGTTTTCCTTTCACTTTCAGCCTGCCTAATCCTGATGCTGGTCACGATATTGAGTGAGTGTGTGCATGTGTGAATATATGGATGTGCTTTTTCTAAACTATGTCCCATCCATTGGACATGACATTTCCCTTTGCAGACAAGCAATGTTTTTCTTCCTTTACTTTCTCTTACTATAAGATAAAAGATCAGCTGACTGGACACATTTAGAAGTGAAAGTTACGGAATAACAGCTATGAAACACTGTGTTAATCTTTACAAAAAGCAAATTTTTCAAAACATTGCACAATGTTACAACCTGTAGGTTGTTAACCAGATAAATTTGAGATGCCACTCGATGAAATCAGTTGCTTGTCAAACTGACATGATCAGAGAAATCATGCGTTTTCAGCAGTGAACTATTTTTCAATGCAATTTTTTTGTCTTCACAGAACACGTCTATATCAATGTAAAAATGCATTTCAGAGTTAAATTTGCTGAGATGGATTGAGTAAAAGCCCAAAAATTGTAAAAATTATGTTAACAAAAAAAAAAAAAAAAAACAACTGACGAGGTGGTGAATTGTGATGAGGAGCCAAACTGGCTAAACAAAAATTCTAATGCTCTATCAAATGAAACAATTTTCAACTTATTAATTCTCCAGATTTGTTACTTGTTTATCTTAATGTACTAAGTAATGGTTCACTGTCTACATCTGATATCTCAAGACATTTTCTGTAAAACGATGATCACAACTGCCCTGAAGAAGAGTCAAGTTGACTCAAAATTTGGCAGAGACCATCACAATCAAGTTGTTTATAGATTTCTATGTAATTTGTTTTTCTTGAATTGTTTTGCTAGTTGTGGGTCTGACAGTTCTATTGTATTTTTATAAAATGATAATGTTAGTGATGATGATGATAGACAAATGTATTAGTAAATTGTGCATAAATTGAAAGTGCACCCCACTACAGGCTACGCCAGTGTCTCTCAGCCCTCAACAAGCCCGGGACAAGCTGGCGGCAATAGTTTTTGCCACGTACACAAAGGGTCTCACCAACGCCTTTAAGTCGCCGATCACTTTATTGATCAATGCAAATTGAAAAGATACCTTCGACAAGGTTGTGTAAACAGTTACTTATTGAACCGATTAATGATTCATAGCTACTCTATTGATCTTGCAGGATTGCATAATGATTCTATTTACCGCTCACAAAATGTGGTAAATGAAATGTTCCTTTACTCAAAAGCGATAAGGTAGGCTATTGATTTAGTCGTTCTTATTATTTTCCGCATTTTACAAGCTCTAAAAGTTCATATTCGACTAAGTACAGATCTGGATTTCCCGTCGGAATGTTTGTACCCCCTGTTAAGAATAGAACACGTATCTATGTGTGTTAAGCCCCACCACGAAATCCCACACCAATAATTATAGTAGAACGCAAATTTTCCTACGTCATTCAATAGATTTGTTCCGACGAAGCGAAAGGTTGGGAAATAACCACGTCTATTTTTAGCAGGGGGTACAAACACTCTAAACTATTCACAAATTTGATTCACATTTCAGTTTGACCTTGTTGCGGTGTGGAGGGAATGTATGACTAAAACTCTTCACTGTGAGCCTATTGAACCTAAATGACCTCCAAAAAATAGTAGTATTGAGCAGTGTTCATGATTTAATGACATAAGAAAAAGTATGACGTACTTCCGGCGCCGCGTTTTTCCCGAAGTTTTGCGTTCAACACTAGTGTTGTGGGATTTCGTGGTGGAGCGTGATAGGCATAAGCGAGTGTTGTATTTTTAGTAGGGGGTACAAACGCTCCGCCGGGGATTTCCAGATCTGAGCTTAGACGAATACGAACTATTACGCTACTCATCACTATTAATATTTGGAGGGCACTACTAGAACTAAGTTCAATAAGCTCACAGCTAAGAGTTTTAGTTATACATTTTCTACCCACCACAACAGAATCAAACCGAAAAGTGAGTCAAAGTTTTTAACTATTTGTTCCCCATCTAAAAATAGACGCAGGGATTTCCAGCCTTTCGCTTGATCAGAACAAATCTATTGACTATCACTTTTCTGTTCGTTAACTGTGATCCGTGAAACCTTTGTAGTTAACGAACACGATGGTCGATTTGATATTTAAGGCAAGACGACCTTAACAGCTGAGCGGATTTGCAATGGATTAACGTTCTGGAAATCAGAATATGACAAAGGTACCCTGGCCTACAGGTAATTTTAACACTTTAACTCCGGAATTTTTAACTTGATTTTAACAATTTTTTTTAAATTGCTTTTAACCTATCACTGTTTCAACTGTGATATAAACGTTTGTAATAGTGTTACATATATACATGTTATACATTAAAATGAAGGTAAAGTTGTGGAATTTATGGTTATTTATGGATATCTCAGCAATGCTGCAAGCACTGCTCCAAAAATAAAGAGTTAATGTGGCCATTAGTCGACACGGAAAAGCTTTTGCAAACGTAAAGAAAATAATATATTGTTATAATTGTGACTTTAAAACCTCGTTTAGTGATTTTTTTTTTTTCTATCCTGCCTGAGCTTTATTGATTATAATTAGGCTGTTGTGTTGCTGGTGGCGGTGTTGCGTTTAATTTTCTTTGGTATTGTTGAATAACTTTAATAAGCCCAATGCATTATGATGCAAATGCAGCCATTTCCAAAACTCAAGATTACAATCAGGTATAATGTATAATTAATTAATATCCACGGCCAAACAGGCGCTGAAGGGAAAAAATCGATATCGGGAAAAGTTCTACAAAAGAATAACTCAACCAGGTGTTTACTGCTGTTGAAGAAAAAAAACGGGAGGGAGGGATGGAGAGAGAAAAGAGAGAAAAAGATTGATGGAGAGAAGAAAATGAAATAAATTGGAGAAAGCCAGAGCGATGAAGGGAAGACAGAATGAAATACTGAAACGAGAGCGAAAGAAAGAGAGAAAAATAGTGAGTGGAAAAGAGAGAAAAAGAATGAGAGAAAGAGTTAGTAGAAAGAAGGGAAAAAAGAAAAAGAGAGAAAGAAAAACAAAGAAAGAGAGAAAAGTGTAAAAGAAAAAAGGAAAAAACTAATGAAAACAGGAATGAAAAAAGCAGGAGAGAAAACGACCGACAGAGATAGAAAAGAAAAACACTAATAAAAGAGAGAGAGAGAAAGAAAGAAAGAAGCAAACAAACAAATTAGAGAGAAAGAAAGAAAGAAACGAACAAATAACCAACGAAAGAAACAAACAAACAAAGAACGCAGGAAAGAAAGAAAGAAAAAAAGAAAAAAAAAAAGAAAGAAAGAAAGAAAGAAAGAAAGAAAGAAAGAAAGAAAGAAAGAAAGAAAGAAAGAAAGAAAGAAAGAAAGAGAGAAAGAAAGAAAGAAAGAAGCAAACAAACAAATTAGAGAGAAAGAAAGGAAGAAACGAACAAATAAACAACGAAAGAAAGAAAGAAAGAAGGAAAGAAAGAAAGAAAGAAAGAAAGAAAGAAAGATATCATAGTAAGGGAAATGAGGAAATTTGCATGTGTATTACGCCTGCTCATTCCCTGCCTGATGGCGCAGTCAGAACGCAAGCTGACGCCCTCCAGAGTGAGTTAGTAAGTGAGTGAGTACCTCTGTGTGTGCACATTTACTCACTGTAGAGCATATTTGTGCAGCCACTTCGCACTGTGTACGTGTCTCCAACTGGCACGTCAGATCTAAGCCTTGTATTTTGCCAATAGCACGGCCATGTTGGAAACGCACGGGAAGGTAGGCGAGAGTTGCAGATTATGGAGCTGTATAGTGAGTACGAGAAAGATAGAGAGGAGAGAAAGAGAGGGGACGAAGGGATGGAAAGACTGAAGGAGGCATTGATGAGGAAGGGTACGAATAATCGTCAGATGTTTTGGGAACAAGACTGAAACTAGAAAATGAAAGTCATCCCAGAATTTTATAAAACATCCTCTGCACAGACAAGCTGTTGATATCATAGTAATTTCATTTATAAAACAACTTGAAAAAGTGTATCTATAAAAGTTTTATGTATGATCAAATTCTATCTAGACTGAAATGACGTCACTCTATGGTTGGAGAAAGTCGCTATTCGTTTAAGGTAACCACCATTTCTAGAACAAATTTATATTTGTATGACCCCAGAGTCGACATGTGAATCAATTATTTTTGATTCTGAAGAGTTCAGGGTTTCTGTGCCAGGAATTGGAGGCCGATTTTATGCCAGAGTTAATGTGTTAACACAGAAATGGCACGAAATAATTCATTTCTTTGCAAAATATCAGAGCATCTAATGACATCGTGGATAAAAATTTCTGAATGGTAAAAATGGGATATGGTGAAATGGTGAACGAGGAGGGGGGGGGCAAGGAGGTGAGGGGTTTGTATTTATAATAGTGAGGGAGAAGTGGGATGGGTTTGGGAGGGAGGGAGGGAGGGAGGGAGGGAGTGGGTGAGTGGGTGAGTGAGTGAGTGAGTGAGTGAGTGAGTGAGTGAGTGAGTGAGTGAGTGAGTGAGTGAGCAAGCGTGCGAAGGAATGAGTGAGTGAGTGAGTGAGTGAGTGAGTGAGTGAGTGAGTGAGTGAGTGAGTGAGTGAGTGAGTGAGTG
>JBCAUA010084148.1:0-10679 GCA_038406235.1 Peronia verruculata | reverse complement strand
AGAGGAAAACCCCATTTTTGATATTTTTATCCCAAAACCTTATTTTCAGGACCCGCCCCCCCCCCCCCTTAAATTCTCCAAAACCCGTAAAATCAACTTTCTTCTGAAAGTATCGGACACATAATATTTAATGCCGAAATAGTCCTACTTTCTTACGATTGAAAGGCAGCTTACAGAAAAACTCAAACAATCAAAAGTGCCTCCTGGGCATTATTCAGTTCTGTTAATGCCTGATACAGGAACAATATGGATAATCAAACTTGTATAAATATTTTCTGTTAACCCTTCCAGTGCCAGAATATTTTTGTACCTCTTTGACATAAAGGTGATAGGTAATCCACGTCAGTTGTTACTGGCTTTGCATCCATACTGGTTGTGATATTTTGTAATTATGTTGGGGGAAAGCAACAAAACCAAGACAAGGATTGGAAATGATCTTCGAGTTAAATGAGCATTGCAACCACCAACTGTATTCGCTCAATAAATTTGTTATTATGACAATGCAAATAGGAGCAACATGCTAACAAATAAGCAGCAAATGTGTAAACAACTATTTGAAACAAGAGATTGGCACTTATTTGAAAACAGTTAAAACTAAAGTTAGTCTTGATAGTAAAGGAAAGGAAAACACACAAATAAGGAAAAACATTGACATGAAGAACACTTTTCAAGTAAAAAGCCTAAAGGCAAAACAATAATAATAAAACACAGGGGAAAGAATTATCCGTTTAAACAATATTAACATAGCAAGATAACAAGTAAAGACAAGGGTAACAAAATTATTTCGCCCTATTCAGGGGCAGATTGATCATCCCATTTCAATCTGTCTTTCAGGGACGAGAAGAAAAAAAAAACATGTTTCAAAGGAACTACATCAATACATCGTAAATGAAGTAGACAGTTTGTGTCAATTGTGGAAACTGGCCAAGAAGCTTATATTATTTAAACTGGAGAGCGGACTGATGACGTCACACATGCTGGGTGTTGAGGCATGCCTATGAGTAGAGACACATAGTCAACGCCGTTTACGTGTTCATGATTTTACGAATGAATGAAATTCACACTGTCATTATCTCATGATTGCAAGCCTGTTGTATTCTGTTCTTGCTGTAGTTCTCGATTTAAAAGAGAGTGAATCCGTTTGTTTACAAGAAAAGATTCACTAGATCAGAATAGTGACCAACTCTGTACGTAGTAAAGGGCGCCAAGCACAACAAAATAGCAACGCCTCCATGGCCATGGAGTCTAGTGTTGACACGCGAGACAGAGGGTGTTTCGTTAGGCGACGTCATGAGTCAGCTCTTCAGTATAATAGTATAAGCTCATTGAAACTAACTCCACACATGAGCCACATTCAAAATGCTGTGGTGTAATTTTAATGCAATGACTTTGCGACTTTCTTTGCCTTTGAAACCTGCATGAAGTCTGAGGTTCCAGGAAGCTCGAAAACACTTCAGTCGGTAGAATGTCTGTCTTTGAGATGGGCAGCCTGCCCATGACTGTGGCAATGTTATGCTGATTAGCTACACATACACATGAACAAACAAATGGAATACAAAGTAGTAATAACAGTATACTAAACTTGTGTTTAAGAAATGGTAACTTGTGTCTTAACGTGATACATGTATTTAGAAATACTTTTCAATCCTTGTTTTTTACTCTCAGCGTAACCCTAACGACTATTATTACCATTAACAAGTTCGAAAATAGATAAATAAACATAGAAATAAAAGCTCACGTTCTTTCGTTCTCCAGAAAATGTTTCGGAAATGATAGACTACATTTGATACTTGTTTTCAACTGAAAAATATTCTCTGTTTTGATCCGATTTCTAATAATTTGATATATGACCCTATTGTCTCTGTTTCTTTTCCAGAGCTCATCGTTGTAAAACTCGATTTCCTCTCAGCAAAATGATATCACGTTACACAGCACGAGTATGATAATGGTCTGGTACATTCCTTCTGCAAATACTAGTGCAACTACTAGCACCACTACAACTACTACTACTACTGCTTCTACCACTATCACTATTACCACTACTGCTACTATTTCTGCTACCACTACTACCACCACCATCACCACTACTGTTACCACCTCTACTACTATTACTGCTTCTATCACTTCCACTACTACTACTACTACAACTACTGTTACAACTATTTACAACTACTACTACTACTACCACTACCACTGTTACTACAACAACTACTACTACTACTTACAACTATTACCAGTACTACTACTACTACAACTATTACCACTACTACTACTACTACAACAACAACTACTACAACTATTACCACCATTACTACTACAACAACAACAACTACTACTACTACTTCTACCACTACTACTACAACAACAACTACTACTAACTACTACAACTTATACTACTACTGCTACTACTGCCGTGTCACTTCTTGTCTATACAGGTGATTGAGGCAGTCTGTGTTCTACATAAGTGGCTTGGTGGCATGTAGATCTACTCAGAGTGATAAGCACCCCCTGCTCTTCATGAGTGAAGCTACCGCTGGTTTATGAACATGAACGACTGCAGTGTCTGCAGGTGAAGGACAACGTATTTTTAATTTGTCTTCTCATCGGGATTTTTTATTTTACATATTCTCATCTTTTTAGCCTGCAGAAGGGGGCTATCTCGGCTGCCAATCAGGTAGGGTGGCATCTTGTGGCAGATCCGCCTTTCCTTAGGTAAGAGCTCTGCAATGTACACACACACACACACACACACACACACACACACACACACACACACACACACACACACACACACATTATATTATAATGTATTATAAAATAATATTATATAATATCAAGAATAATAAAAAGAAAAAAGAAAAAGAAAAGATTTTTTTTTTAAAGGGAACAAAAATATAAAAATTAATTGGCCTTGACTCCATTCGGATGTAGGACAATGGCCATGGGCAGGAACTGATAGATTGTCTCTCGTCATATTCCCTGCAAATGGAGGGTCTTTCTTAAAGGATCATCCATGCCCTTGGTCAAAACTGACATTTTAACTCGCTGCTTTCTACGCAGTACACAACCTTAAGAATGCAGAATTTCAAAGCCTTTGGCTTTTCTCATGTTGCAAGTCTAAAATGGTACAGAGAGAAAGAGAGAGAGAGAGAGAGAGAGAGATAACATGTGCTAATGTTATGTCTGTTATGTCTCAGATGTGTCGTAAATATGCCCACCTCGCTCAACACAGAAGTTTTCAGCCTGGCAAAATAAACGTCAAGTCTATCTTTTAGTGGATTCAGATCTCCATTCACGTTTCTTCATAGAGTATGAAGAAGTAGTAAAAATAAAATAGCAGTAGCAAAACTTGCAATAAAATTGCAACTTGAGACTATAAATTTAAGATGTGAGGAGATAAATCTTTTCAGATTTATTTCCTTGATAACTTTTTTTTTTTTTTTTAAATTTTTCCCCCGTGTAATAATGTCTCAGTTTTCACTGAATGTGTGGCAAGGTGAAGGTCTTAGAAAGGAAATCTTATATTCGTGGAATGTGGAAAAAGGGAAGTAATTCTAAGACATAATAATATGTCGGTTATCTGCCAACATTATCTACTTCTCGGATTTCGCTATCTCTTCTTCCTTTCCCCTGCCTTTTCTTTTCCTTTTCATCCTTTTCTTTTTCCTTTTCTTTCCGAATTCTGTCCCCCCCCCCCCCCCCCCACTTTTTTTTTACCCATTCTTGAAAACCAGGATGCAAAGATAAACCAGTATAATGGGAACGAATGAGTTTTCAGGTGTCGCAAATGTACCAGATGATCTCAGTGTGGCAAAGAAAAACGCTACAAAATAGCTAAGTTTGGATACTCAAGGCCTAACAAAACAACTGAGATTAGCTCAAGGATGAAATTTCATTCTTCCTAGTTTTGTTGGTTCACTTTAAGTTGTCATGCCGTGATAAATGATGCGAAATGATACTAGAAAATAAACAGCAGGTCGCTGTGCCACTGGGTTGTTCTGTTACTGTTAGCACCAACACCTACTGCTCATCGCCAGCCTTCCCGTCAAAAAATGTTTGTCTAATAGTCAAATTGTATGATTATATTTATTATCGATTTCTTTTGCCCTAGAAGTGTCAAGGGGCCGATCAGGTCAAAGATTTTCTCAGTATTTTTTCCATTTGAGGTCATTTCCAGGTAAAGTACTGCCTAGTATATAGAAAGAAAGTACTCAGCTTATGTTGCATTAGGCCTAAAGTTTCATGATTGATGGATGGATGGATGGGTGGATGGATGGATGGATGCATGCATGGACAGATGGATGTATTTATGGATGAATGGATAGATGGATGGATGTATGGATAGATGGATGGACAGAGGGACGGATGGATGGATGGATGGATGGATGGATGGATGGATGGATGGATGGATTTCTACGGTCATAAATAACCATGAATAATGTATCCTTAAGGCCCACAGGCGCATTTCTTGTCATGTCTGTAGAGACCAATGCCGGTGTGACAAGTTCTGCAGCAGGAATTGCAGCAGAGGGTGCTGTGATTTTTCCTTCCTCGTTTCTTGTCCTCCGACTCTTAGATCTCTCGGCTTGGCCTGGCGCTATTTCACTCCCACTTATGACAGCTGATTTTTCAGGATTTCCTGGTGTCAGCTAGATTTCCCTATGCATTGTGATTTTGGCGAATTTCATATAATATTATTATTATATTATTATCTTTTTTTTTTTTTTTTCAGATATCTATAAATCACATGATCTAGAGCATGAGCATTAGAGAAACCCCGTTACTCCCTGGGTTGTTTCTGAGTATGATCAGATGTGTTCGTGTAGAGTGTATTTTTATTATGTCCTAGAAACTGCTTTTGACAAGTTCCTTCAGAAGTGTTTGATTGAGTACCAAGTTTGTACAGTCAAATATAATCACCTTTGTGTCTTTGTTGCAACCTAGAATTTATGCTGGGATGACAATTTAGTTCTCTTACCACCTCTCTTACAGACATTCCAGCTTCAAGCAAACCTAAGGCGCTATTTCGCTCATGTGTGCCTCACCGAGGCTTGGTTAAACAGTAAATACAGAGAGTAGAATTTAAAACAAACCTGTTTTTTCTTATCTCCAAAATGTGCAGACTACACCTGAGTGAAAAAAAAAAAATCAACATTATATCGTGCCACATAGTCCATCAGCTCGGAAAGCGTGTTACGTTTCTCAGTTATTGTCATTATCTTTACAAATTCGAGTGGACACACTGAATTTGCCGTGTAAACAAAGGTCAGTGGTAGGGAAAGTGTGTGTGTGTGTGTGTGAATATAAACACAATAGGAGTCTATTAACCCATTTATTCTATAATTCAAAATTTTAAAAGTCCCTCCACCTAAAAACTGCTCTTGGCAAGTTCCTGCAGGAGCGTTTGATTGAGTACCATTTGTACAGTCAAATACAATGAAATTATGTGAGTGTCAGTCAGCCGTGTTGCTATTAGATTTTTTTCTCATTATTTGACCTACAAACAGCTCTTAACATGATGCATGCGAGATGCGATTCGAGTTCGTTTATGTTAAATATGTGTGATACACTCTTAAATGTGAATTGTAACCGTTTATAACTTTTTCAGAAGAAATATTTACTCCTTTTCCTCAGAAAATTATGGAGATTGGTCGATTGTTTGGTTAGTTGACTGATCGATCACTTTATCTATGACTAGTTCATTGATTGATCGAGAGTGACTAAACGATGTTTGACTATTTGATAGACTGACCGACTACTGTTCATTGGTTGGTTGGTTGGTTGGTTAGTTGGTTGGTTGGTTGGTTGGTTGGTTGGTTGGTTGGTTGGTTGGTTGGTTGGTTGGTTGGTTGGTTGGTTGGTTGGTCGGCTTGTCAGTTGATTAGTTGGTTGGTTTGTCTGTGTTAATTCAGATCCTGTCACATGAAGTTCTTATGGGAATATTCACATTCAAAAATACATAGAGAGAAAAAAAAAAAGGAACATTGAAAGTATCCATACCTCTCACATAAAGGAAAGTTTCTTGATCATAATTTTGTGTCTGTGTTAACGTAAAATTGTGGGATAAGGAATTGGTCACCGAAGCACCTCTCTTCGACAACGATTGGCAAAGGAAGATTTTCTAACAAGAAAAAGAAAACGGAAAATAGATCGAGCAGACCCTTTAAAATCTCCTCTCTGCCACCGGGCTTGATCTTTCATTACGATTTCTACAGGAGATAACTTGACATATACATTTCTTGTTTTTTGTGCAGGAGTCTGGTATAAGAAAGCAAGGAGCAAAAGTTTTGAGAACGCTGGGTGTTAGCGAATTCTGCTCCGTGGATCATACTTGTTTGTTTGTTTGTTTTTGTTTGTTTGTTTGTTTGTTTGTTTGTTTGTTTGTGTTGGGGTTTAACGGCACATCATCACGATCACGGTTATAGTGTGCCAAGCACTATAAGATACGTTTACATGTCAAGACGAAGAAAGGAAAGAGAGCGGGACAGAGGACAGGAGAAAGGAGAGAGAGAGAAGAGATGTCACCCCTGGAACGTCGAGGATGGCATTCCATGGGAGACATCCCACCAATGGCGGGCTTTTACCGCCTGCAGGTGGGAGCAGAGAACCTACTTATATACCCGGGCCCCCGTTGGGGAACGGTGGATCATGCATTGGGTTACTTGTAGAAAAGTATTTGTGATATAGAGGAAAATTAGTGCCCACTACATGCAAATCTACGACAAATTTTAACAAAGTTTATGAATTTATTCCAGACTGCTGAAAGGTAGAAAGTGGGTTGTACAGAAATGAACAGCATTTGGATAGGCGAGCCAGCAAACAAAGCTTATATCACAGTTATATTTCATGTGGTTTACACTAATTTTCCAAGTGATCTCTCTCTCTCTCTCTCTTTCTCTCTCTCTCTCTCTCTCATTCTTAATATCTCTTTTTACTTCACTATCTCTCTCTCTCTCCCTCTCTCTCTCTCTCTCTCTCTCTCTCTCTCATTCTCATTCTCTCTCTATTGTACCGTTCTCTTATAAATTTTATGTACATTTCGGTATCACAAGTTTGACAGCTATTACAAGTTATTTCATAAGCATAGAATATAGAATATTTACTTACATAATGAGCTATTGCGACTGTTAATTAAATAACTTTACTTTGCCAAGTATAAGAGACAGAGAACAAGCACAATAAAGACACACCCACACACACACACACACACACATATACACACAACACACACACACACCATCACACACACACACACACACACAATAACTTTCTTTCTTATTGTTTAAAACAAAAATAAGGGAAGATTCACCATGCGATTATGTTTTTCATGCTCATCGTGATAATATTTTTTCAGAGTTTTTTTTTTTCTACACACGTTTCGAATAACAGAGAAAATGTACCCCGCACCCCCCCCCCCCCCCCCGCCCCCCTCTTTCTCGCCCATTTCTTTTCAATGCTTGTCTTACACCTCTTTACTTGGCAAGGGAAAGCAACCTAGATGATTGAAAAAAAAAATGGGACCTCTGATTATCTGGACTATCTACACATACTTCTTCATGATAAAAGTGAAATAAAGTTACAGTTCATTTATTTATTTATTTATTTAATTTATTCATTGCACTTTTGACGTATCATATTCAATTTGTATTTTTTTAAAACCTTATGAATTATTCGTTTGCCATAAGTCATATAATTTTGTTTTTCTAAACACATTTTTTTAAAACTGGTTCGATGTTCATACAACTTTTCCAGAGTTTCATAGTTTATTTATCATATTAGTTTCACTCATATGAAGTCCGGACTTGTTTTCCTCATTACTATGAAATCTTTATCACAGATTTGTCACTTATATCAATAACGTCAGATAGTCTGTAATAATGCGTTATATCTTCAGTGTAAAGTACAGTTGCCAAATTTGGATGTTTGCAAGTCTAATCTGGAAGATTTAAGATCAATTTAAAAAAAAAAAAAACAGAAGAAGACAAGTCTGCCTGGAAAGGCTGTGTCTCCGCTGATGTGCCCAGATTCGAGAAAGCGCATCGAAAGCTACAAATGAGCATAAGGGAAGAGATCGTGAAAGCCAAGGATAATCAGGGCAACACAATCACACTGTCCTTCATTTGCAGATACTGCACTGCTGTGCTCATCAAAATAATTATAAATCCCGTAATGAAAGACAATGCAGGACATGACAATCTATCTACATGCAGTACGACACTAATGAAGAATACAGACTGCTTCAGCTGTCTATGTAGGCGAAATGAGCAATGATTGCATTGGATACCAATAGGTACACAGTAGTCATTCTGGTAGGCTAACACCGATACTTCGTGATCGAACAAGATATTACATCTAAAAGGAAAATCACATATTTTATTGCTGACATTTATGCAGACAGAATAGTTGTTATATCTTAATACACTTATTTTTTTCAGGCTGTTATTTTGCATGGGGTGTCACTGCTGCGTGCCAGGAAACAAAGCAACACTTACTTAGTTGTGCAGAATGAAGACCCAAGATATTTTAACCACTTTTTTTTTTCTCATACAAAAATTAAAACCCCTGTCAATGTTCCTATTAGTCAGCAGTGGTTTAGCGTTGGGGACTGCAACTCTCTCACCTTTATGCCTTGCTTTGCCATTCATGTGGCATTAGCTCTGTTGTTATTGTTGTTGTTGCTGCTGCAACCAATCCATGGAAAGAAAATGTCTGGGCTAATTTCCACACTACAAAACAAAAATGTTGCACAGTTGTACATGTTGTTGTTGTTGTCTTAGGGTTTAACGACACATTAGCACGGTTACGGATATATTGTGTCAAATACGGTAAGATACGTTTACACATCAAGAAGAAGAGAGGAAAGAGAGCCGGGTAGAAGAAAGGAGCAAGAAGAGAGAGAGAGAGAGAGAGAAGAGATGTCTCCCCCGAAATGTCGAGGATGGCATTCCATGGGAGACACTCCACTGATGGTGGGCTTACATCGCCTGCAGCTGGGAGCAGAGAGCCTACTTATAAACTCCGCCCCCCGGAGGGAGGGGGGGGCAGGCACAATTGTACATACTTCTGCCATGATAAACAGGTTCACAACACACACACACAATATACACACACAACACAAACACAACAATCACACAACACAGACACAACACACACACACACCATACACAGAATATACAACACAACACACACACAACACACACACAACACACACACAAACACAACACGCACAAAACACACAACAAACACACACAACACACACACAAACACACACATATACAACACACAAACATCACAAACACATACACAACACACACATACAACACACAAACACAACCCACAAACACAACACACAACCCACAAACACAACACACACACACACAAAACACACACACATACAACACTCAAACACAATACAAACACAACACACAAATACAACACATATACAACACACACAACACACAAGTACAACACACACACAACACACAACACACATAACACACACAACACAACGCACACACAACACACACAACACACACACATTATACACGACACACATACAACACACAAACACAACACGCACACACAACACAAACACAACATACACACACAACACACACTCAGCACACAAAGACAACACATACACGACACACACAAACACACATATAATCATAATCTTTTGGTTTGGAACATTTTCACTGGAAAATCAGATCTGAAAAGATCATATATAACGAATTCCAGAAAGTGTGGTTTACTGATATTTGATATCAAATTCGTCAAAATTTCCTTTATCTTTTGGAAATAACTTGAATGGCACGCTAATCATATAAGATAATCATGAAAATGATGCATCATTTTGGGTTGCATCATCTATGCATTTATGAATCTATCTCTAAGTTCGTGCGTATAGGATATGTCCATACGGATGTCTACTCCAAAAAATAGATCGTGTCGTGCGCTGATTAGATGGTAGTGCTCACTAACAGGCCAGTCTAGCTTGATCTAGAAAAAGCATATCACAACTATTCGATTTCGACACTCTTCTGTCCTTAGGAAACATAATCACTGTCAGTGTGGTTCTAAATAAAGTCATGACGCTGATTCCGACCCAAATGTTCATATTGACGTGAGCCGGACTACAATCCCGCATGGCTGTAGCTCTTAATGATACAAGGTAACTGTCCATTAATTCATTGACCACCAGACAGAACTGAGCATATGGTGAGACCCACAATTATTGTCCATAACACGTTAACTCTTTTCTTGCCGAGATACTCAAAGACAGTTTTGAAACTGAGCCCGTTTGAAAGTCAGCCCGATATTTTAAACAATTTATAAAAACATTTTAAAATAAATAAAATCCTAGTTCATTAGAACCCGGAATGATGATGTTTTATGTGTGCTTGTGTTTGTTTGTTTTTTGGTTGGTTGGTTGCTTGATTGATTGATTGATCGGTTGGTTGGTTGGTTGGTTGGTCGGTCGGTCGGCTGGTTAGATGGCTGGTTGGCTAGTTGGCTGGTTGGTTGACTAACTGGTTGGTTGGTTGGCTGGCTGGCTGGCTGGTTGGTTGGCTGGCTGGCTGGTTGATTGGTTGATTGATTGGTTGGTTGGTTAGTTGGTTGGCTGGTTGGTTGGTTGGTTGGTTGGTTGGTTGGTTGGTTGGTTGGTTGGTTGGTTGGTT
>JBCAUA010084137.1:0-10680 GCA_038406235.1 Peronia verruculata | reverse complement strand
AGATATTATATCAAACAATATATTCATTAAGTTTTATCAAGTTTGGTTGAAATTCGGCGGAGGAGATAGATTTTGAAATCCGTCAATTTAGGGACGCCATAATCCAAGATGGCGGCTCTGCCATGGCAACCGTATGAAAAAGTCAACTTTTTTTTTACTGTTTTCGTCTTATTTGAACATGCTGAATATGATGGAAAAGGTTGAAATAACCTAACTCTAGTAATAAAAAAAAATCACCTCCAGGACGCGTCCCTCGCCCCTTAAGATGAGAATATGAATATGATCGAGAAAAGGTTGAAAAAAATCTATCTGACTGGGTCAGGAGAAAGTTGTGATCTAGATTCTGGAATCAAAACTGCTTAAAGCACAGTTTAATACGTAAGAAAAACTTGGTGCTTTTGCATTTTGGGTAGATCAAGTTCTGTGTCTAAATGCACGCATTCGTCACAGTATTGTGATATTCTAGCATTGTTAAAAAAAAAAAAAAATCAGAATGCCATGATTGGAGGGAATGCCATCAAAAATAGGCAGGCATTTGGTCACCTAGATTGTATGCCATGCAATCAAAGTAGTCAGTGAGCTAATGTAGTTAGATCACTCATATGACATCAACTGAAATTTTAAATCAGCTTAACAAGACAATGACCTTTCTCACATTGATTATCAACATTTTATGATATTGTTCTGCAGGAGCTGCCACCAGAAATGAATGATTATATAAGTTTCATAGGATCGCAGACTAGACAACTGGAAAAAGAACTGGAGGAATGTGATGAACTGCTTTTGTATATGCCTCATCAACGTAAAAGTACGTTAGTCAAAATTGTGCTGTATCTTTTTTGAAAGCTGTGTTTAAATGAATTTATAATTTAATCGATTTGACTTATTCAGTATATTTCTTTGTCCGTTTATAATCTGGATTTGAAAATATGTACTTCAGTGTGAATGAATGCTAACAAGGGAGATATTTTTCTGTTATGAATAATCTGGACTTATAGTATGTGTTTTGCTGTCTTAATTCACTTGATTTTTCTCCATTTTACTTTTTGGAAAGAGATCACTGTGGAAAAGATACAAGTTTTCCTTTTGCACACTATACACCAGTCAAAGTCAAAGTATCAAGATTTGCTTCAAGGAAAAAAAACAACAACAAATGGAATGATGTGGTATTAAAAATTGTTCTGTTTAGTAATGATACATGCATTCAATGTGCATTGTGTTATGCAGGTCCCAGCAAAGCAGTTGTACCCTATGATGATTACAAAGATCTTGAGCAGGCTGCAGCTGACAAAGGAATGACTGTAGAAGAGTTTAAAGAAAAAGTGAGTCTTTTAAATTAGAATTTGTCAGTTCAAAGCATTAACACTACAATTTAGTCAGAAATTTGACTATGTTGTCATTTTGATGATCAGCTATTGTGCTTAAAGTCTCATATACAGAAAAGAAAACAGAATAAGCTTATTGTTCAAAAGAAATGTATTTTTAAAATCAATTTGGTGTGTGCATATTTTGGTGAGTAAGATGGAAAAGTTAATTTCCACAACATCCCTCTGAGAAACAATTAATAAATATATATCTATATAGAACAGGAGACTGTAATATTATCTCAAACCATGAAACATTAATACATTTTTATGAGTCACTGACATGAATTTTAGCCATATGCAGTAGAATGTCCCATCTAGAGGATAAATATAAGAAGGAACAGTTTTTCAAAGTGTAACTTATTCCAGGTGC
The DNA here is from genome assembly GCA_038406235.1 of Peronia verruculata. Taxonomy (NCBI): domain Eukaryota; kingdom Metazoa; phylum Mollusca; class Gastropoda; order Systellommatophora; family Onchidiidae; genus Peronia; species Peronia verruculata. Next base: position 8,943 of record JBCAUA010084137.1, on the reverse strand, counting down.
TTGCTGAGCTTGCAGAGAATGACTTCACAGAGGAAGATATGGCTAAAGAGTATGAAGAGTTTGCCCAACTTCAGAGAGAACTGGCAGAGGTCAGAACAGCTATTAGATCTAAAAAGCATGATGATATCAAAGAGATCCTTGCTATTGAGGTTTGTCACTGTTTGGACATCTATTTCTTTTTTTTTTTTTCTTCTCTTTCTTTTCTTTTCTGTTTTTTTTTTTTTCTTTTTCTTTTTTTGGAGATACAGATTGAAGCAAACATACTTCAAATTTCTTCATTGGAAATAACTGGCAGGTGTTCACAACTGTTGTTCACAACTTTAACCACACCAGAGCTTTTTGAGAATTAAATTTTGGCAGAGAGAATAATGAGCTTTCTCTTTGAGATATCACATTCATAAATCAGTTTGTTATGTCATTTACTAATCAATGGAATAGTTGATTCATTTATTTGCAAGTATTTGCCCATGTAACAAAAAAATCTGTCCATTCTGTTTTCAATTACAGTGTGATTGTTCCTACTCTCTTTTTTTCATATATTTAAATTTTTCCATTATGATATTGAGCTACTATTTTTTTAGGGACCATCTGGTGAGAATGGTGCCATAACAAATGAAAATGGAGAAACCTTGGCAATCACTGATGGTTGGGATCAAACTGATGCTCAAGTGGATGGCAATGCAGACATTGATAATAGTGGTGCTTTGGTGAAATGCGAGGAAAAACCAGATGAACAAAATTATGATGATGTACTGGAAAATGAGGGTGAGACATCCTATGTGATATAGGTCCAATCCTTTATTTTGTTGTCGAAATAAGTCAATATTTATGTGCTGGAAGCGACACAATCAGCTAAAGATTTATGTGAGCTTTTGTTTGTCCTCATAGAGAAATTGCACGCATGCATGAACCTTAATGTTATGCATAGGATCAGAACAAACTGTTCGCAGATTTTAGAGGAGCATATAAATTTTGAAATAAGAATTTTCATTGTTGTAGAGTGTTCATTCTTTGTTCGACATGGTTCGTACAATTATAAATCCAGTATTTTATCATGTCAACTATATCAGCAGGAGCTCTTGTCAGCCTGACAGCTCTCTCTAGCATGCGAGACTACATTCAGGAGCAGCTAAGGAAAGTTGAAGAATGGCATGAGGTCCAGAAAAAGCGCCTAGAAGAGGTATGATTTTTTTTTTTTTTTACTAGTACATAAGCAAGGTTTGGCAACACTGCATCAGTCACAGAATCAGGGATTTTCAGGTCCTAGGAAGTACAAAATAGGCTGAGAGTATGAAAATGTGGTTTGAGTACAACACCCATCATAATACACTCTAAAACGGTTAAAAAAAAATTTGTGGAGAATGGAAATCATTTTTCTGTCGCTGTTTTATTATGTCTGAAGAGGCTAAATTGAAAAACAAGAGACATGATGGTTTAGTGTAAAACAGATAAAAATGAAATTTAACTCAAATGGCTTTGTGATTATGAAAGGAAAGTATTATTTAATCAAAGTAGCTCAGTATCCTGAAACTACACACTGAGAGCTTCCAATAAACCATGTGTATTCAAATTATTCAGTGACAATGGATTTACATATAGATAGAATTGGCAAAGGTAATTTTGTGGGGGATCACACTTTGCCATCGTTCTCACAAACCTTATTTTGTAATCCTAGCCACTCCGTAGCAGGGAAAAAAAAAGTTAAAAATTGAAGCTGCAAAAATTGTATTGTTGCATTTTGTTCAACTAGATAGTGGTATGAAATGAAAAGTAATTGCTTTGTGCCCTCATTTTTTACATTTACAGCAAAGTATATACTCCTGATGGCAGGGTTTTGTGTAAAGCTCTGCTTTGTGGCATATTGTTTTCTTTTTCATTTCTGAAGTTTAGGTTGACTGTAGCCATTCCTCTTTTTTTGGACAAAATATGAATTACTTTATTGATGGAAACCCAATGGGCTTGTGTCACGCTGAATAAACAACACTTGAACCACTTTCAACATAAAAACTTTTGATGTAGATTTATTGCTGTCTTAAATTTTTTTTTGTCATTTTTTTGGTATTGTCGTTTGCTCAGTCAATAGAGAATCATAAACACGAAGAGGAGAAGTGGATGTTGCAACAAGAGCAGAGGAAAAAGAAATTTCAGGAAGAATACAGGACAGAGGAAGCAGCTATGATGGAAAGAAAGATGGAGAAAGAGAGGCTGTTGGAGGAAGAACAGAAAGACAGGGATAAGACAGTGAGAGAGGAATTGCTTTTTCATCAGGTACATCATGTGATATTATCTTTTAGAGGCTGACAGGCTGTTATAGAGGAATGTATAAGAAAAGGAAGGAAAAGGAAAAAAGGTCAGAGATTGATCCAGACTTGGCAGTTACTTGCAGAGAAATGTGGACAGTGTTGCTGTGTTAAATTATATGTGTCAGGGTAACATATTGAACACTATTTTTTCTCTTGCTAGATTTCCAGATGTCTCAACAACTCCATTGAATTAGCAAGTTCTTGTCTTGATTGTGATATAATAACATGTCTTTGTCTCTCCTCAATTTACCTTTTAAAGCAACCTTTTACTCCAATGGGTAGGATTATGTAGGCTTTTAAATCACACTTTCATGGGGTGAGAGGAAGAAGTGTAGATCGATTTTTTAAATTGCCTCTGAAACTTTTTTTCAAACAGGAGGCTTCCACATCACTTTCAGAACAGTTTAAGACTGTCAGTGCATTATATATTAATACAATAGTGCACACTCCATGTCTTTATTATATTTTCCTTATCTAAGAAGACTAGACTTAAAGCTTACCGGTACCTATTTAGAAGACTGAGGATGCCGGATATACTGAAAAACCCCAAAAAATAAAAACCCTTGTCTTAGTTTGTTTGAAGCCCACACATTTTTATACCAGGCTAATGCAGGGATGTTGAATCTGCCCTGCATATTTGAATTCCTCCTTCCGGCCTCCCTGTTTTCTTCCATGGCAGTTTCTGCTTTAACCTTTTAGTTGGAGGATCTCCCAAATCTGCTCAGGTACAACAAACCATCATGCTTGAGCCCACCTGACCATATTTTTGTTTGGCAGCTGGAAAAATTTACCTTTGCCACCTGTCACTGAATCAGAATAGGAAGTGTATTCGTACTCAGCCTGTTTACCATGAAAAAAATTGTGCATTCGCAGTTGACCTCTTGACTATGAATGCATTATGCATTGGTTGTCGACTATGAACGCATATTGCATAAGCTGTCAACCTGTTAACTTTACATGATACCATGAATGCATCACGCATTTGCAGTCAACCAGTGGACTTACTGTTGACCATCCACTGTGCATACCTATCATAGTTAAATGCAGGCCCAGTCAGAAGCCTGCATGTCTTATTGTGTCAAATTTTATTTGGAGGATTATCTCAAAATAAATAGGCTATGTGCAATGTATGACCAAAATTAGTCTATCATTAACATTTGTCTTTAGATCTTTAGATTTTCTATAGCACTGTTTCATTTGGGACCCCTCACCCCCCCCCCCCCCCCCCCTCCCCAATTGATATGGGGAATCTTTCAAAAGCTTTTCTATTTGAAGATATTAATGTTGTTATTATCTGATTTTTTATTTAAATCCATATCTTACATCCATGGTTGTGACTGTTTTCTGCACATCATACATAATATTCTCAGATTTGTTTCAACATTTTGTCATCATTTTGAGGCTCATTTATTTAGAATTTAGTAGAAGCAGAATGGACAATAATAGATCTAGTGGACCGAAATGTAATTTTGGAGTATAATTAGTATCAATGGAGAACTGTAAAGGGCAAAAAATGGAAAAAGAGTAATGATGTATCACTATGGAGATCAGTAAAATGGCCAGAGGAACCAGTGCTTGTGCCACATTTACGTTGATTGTATGCTTCTCAACCTCTAGGGGGGAGGGAGGGCGTGGTTACCTCAGCATTTGTGAAACTACCAATGTCAAATACAAGACTTTTGTGAACTGCTGCAGTCACGAGGGCACGGTGCTGGTGGGGCAGCTGTGAACTGTGACCAGCAAGCCACTAGTTCAGGGTCAAACCAAAGGCTGGTGAATTTTACTGCTATTTAAAAAAAAAAAAATCTCTTCCATTTTATTCTTTAACAGAGCAAAAGTTTTCTGCTCTATGGTTACAAATATGACATAGTTTATCCACAAATTCAGCATATCAATCCTCTATGTAAAGTATCCTGTCGGTGTTTCAGAAATTTTATGTGAAATTGTCTGACATCATAATTATGATTATCATTATTAACACCCACAAGTGATACTTGGCTTACAACTTACAAGAATCACTCTAGGACCTTTATGTCTGATTGGACTTTCCGTATCATCCAAGTACAAGCTGTTTAGAAATATGCACTGTATTACAGTAGCAAAGACAGATTCTATAGTGAGCAGAGCAAGTGTTATATATAACACAGAAAGTGGTAAAAACTGTGAGCATGTGTGAAATATTCTTTGTTTAATGAAATTCAAGCACAGAAAACTTTCTTGATTTAAAAAGAGAACAGGTTGTAGATTAACAGCAGTCATAAATAATAGACTGAAGAAAGGGGAAAGAAATGATGTACACAGTTAAGAAAAAAAGTAGGGAGATTGTTTATCGGCAGATTGTTTCTCTGCACAGTGCCGGTAAAAAAGTATATATTTAAAATCTAGTAAGCAAGAGGATAATGACTGCTGGACATACTGATACTGAGCACAATGCTGAATTATCACATACAGTACATGAAATTTTACTCTTCTTTCAGTACTGGAATTCATTAAACCAGATGATTAACAAAATCAAATAACTAGAGAAATAGTCAATTTATAGTACTCAGGGAGGAAAACATGATAAAATTTATGTCATTAGAAAGTGGAAATCTGTTGCCATTTGTATACACACTTTTCACATCTCTGAATGCTTGAAATAGCTTGCGACAGATGGTTAGAACTAAATTTAGTTACTCAAAATGCTGGTCTCCAAATGATAGGTAAGCTTGCTCAGTGAGGTGTGACAGACCATAACTGCTGGATAGCTGGGCCAGTGTAATACCACATGTCTTTGAGGCCAGACTAAAAGCCACTGTTTTTAGAAAGATGCCCCCCCCCTCTCCTTCCCTCCTTATCCCATTTTCTTCAGTTTTTCTTGCTGTCATGTGGTGTTGTGGGTCATATAGTATGAGAGTATTATTGCTGTGTAGATCACAAGGTGAGTCTTTCAGCCTGAACTTTCAATAATTACAGGCTGAGATAGACAAACTGTCAACTGCTCTGGAGGAAGAGAAGCATCAGTACCAGATGTCCCATGACCAGTGGATGGAGAGACTGCAGGAGACTAGAATGAAAGCAGCCACCTGCATTCAGAAATTGTATAGGGGTCACAGGTCGGTGGCACAAATGACAGATCCTTTTATTCTTTGTTGATGTGGTAAAGAGTAAAACTTCAAATCTGAATGTCTTTTCGCCTTTCAACTGCTGATAAGGGCTACCCCTGCCTTCCTAGTCATGCCGAGTGCAGCAAAGAATTGTCTGAATATTTACATGTGCCTCTCCAGACAGCGTCAGTTATAAATGGAAGAAAAATAAGATGTATAGACTGTGTGCTACGGAACCAAGAGACAGACCTTAAGGAGACTATTTTTCAAGGCATGACTGAGACCAAAAAGATAGGCAGATCACCACCTTCTCTCAATGGTAACATCACTGACTTTAGCAGGATGAGAATTCATGAAGGCTGCAGAGCTAGTGATATTAGTAACAAATGGAGGAAGATTACTTTATCAGTGTCAACCAACAATGCATCTGATGATGCTGACTAATGATAGATGACCTCACCAAACTTCTCTGTCAGGGTTTACTAGATAGTGTAAAGAACAACATGCTTGTTTAGTTACTTGAACTCCCTATGAAACTCTGTTAGTGATCGGCTCTGCACTGCAAGATATATATCTGGTGTTCAAGAACATATTCGTGATCTATCAGGAAAAAAATAGATAAAAGTCTAGAGCTCCCTTGGATTAGTGCTGTCACTGGTGTTCATTCAAGAGGAAAAATTTAGATGTAATGCATAGTTCAATTAGGCTCAAGTGACCTCAGGTTTTAAATAGTATAATGTGAGAAATCAGACTATCATGTTTTGTACATTTTAGTGAAATATGATAATGCAGTCTTGACCTATAATTACCTACTTACTGAAAGTGTTAGCTGTTCAGTGTCAGTGAATTACATATCTGAATTATGTATGTCTGAAGTCATTCTATTTCAGTTCATCATAACCCAGTCTTCTCTCCCCTGTTACTCTGTTTTTCCTTAGGACTCGCAAGCAACAAAGCAATGTCATTCATGAACTGAAGGAATGGAAAGTACTGAGGAAAGAGGAAAAAGAAAAGATACGCTTGATGGAGCTGGAATATGAAATCAAGTACAGAAAAGAACAGGCAGAAAAGTAAGCTCATTCTTCCAGCGCTGTTTAGTATTGTAATGGAAGTAAAATATTCACTGCTGTGCCAGTTACGTAATCCTGTGCTAAGAGTAACAATACAGTCAGTCACATTTCCTCTGTCCACTGCCTCCTTCCACTTGCACTCAGTCTCACTCATTGCATGCAAGCCAACTGGCATTCTCCTTTACTTTCCCACAAGCAATCAGGAGTATCGATTGTTATTCCATGTCACATGAAGAAACAGACTTTACACTTGATGTTGGCTCGTATCACCACCTCTTCAACCTATCACCAGCTTTAGCAATGTCTTCTGAAGATGCTGGTTGCTGGAGCAAAAATTTAGTCGGTGCTCGGAACATCATGTAAATGTGGAAGAAAAGAGAGTTAATAGTGGACAGGGCATGGACATACCACATACATTTTCCTGCTCATGAGAGACCAGTTTTTGGATGTACCTTGTACTTTGGATAGTAGTAAAGCAGTCAAGTCAGTCAGTAACACAACAGAGTAACACTAGCAACACACTTCCATGTCATATGTCACCACAAGAATAGAATAACAGTATTGGTGGTCATTTATTATGTCATTTCTTCCTTTTCCTCACATGTTCACCGTGTCAGCAGCTACTAACTTTCAGATCTCCATATATATGCAATGAATTATAAGCAATAATAAATAAAGATATATAAATAGTTGATAAATAGCCAGCCATAACTTAAAACATGGGATATTTACATACATAGATTAGATGGCTTTATTGTCTTTAATTTGATTGCTGACTAAAGAGTTACCAAGTTTTTTACTTTTATATATACATTATATATATATGTATTTTTTAAGCTGTAATTGCCTTCTGAAATGACAAGGTGCCTGGTTATTGAATTTTGAGAAATATATGAAGAATCCAGTGGAAAAACCAGATAAGTCACATTTTCTTCAAAGGGAGAAAAACTGAAATTAAAGTTTAGAAAGTCTCTAGTTTTTCACTGTGTACCCTTATAAAAACTCTCTTTTTAATGGAACTTACCTGATTTTTCTGAATTATTGTTCTGGTTAACAAATCTTAGCGGTGTGCTTTATAACACTGTCTTCATATGTGATTTCATTTTTTTTTTCCTTTAATTCACATGGGATATATTTTAGACATAGTTTTCTTGTTATCTCATTTCAAACATTTATTATAAAAACATGATGTTGGAATTAGGAAAATTCAAGGCAAGAATTGAGAACAGGGCAAGTATGAGCTATTCACTATTTTCTTCCAGAGAGAAAGCTGAGCAGGAAAAGAAAGAAGCAGAAGAAAGAAAACAGAAAGAAGAGGAAGAAAGACTGAAAGAGATAGAAAAGCAAAAGGGGGAGGAGGAAGAGAGGATTGCAGAAGAAAAGAGGAAGGAAGAAGAGAGGCAAAAAGAAGAAGAGCGAATAGAAGAGGAGAGGAGAAAAAAAGAAGAGGAAGAGTTAAGAAAAGAAGAAGAGAAAAAGAAAAAAGAGGAAGAAAAGCAAAGAAAGGAAGAGGAGAAGAGAAGAAAAGAAGAGGAGAAGAAAAGGCAAAAAGAAGAAGAAAAGAGAAAGAAGGAAGAAGAGAAAAGAAAAAAAGAAGAAGAAAGAAGGAAAAAGGAGGAAGAGAAAAAGTTGAAAGAAGAGGCAGAAAGGAAGAAGAAAGAAGAGGAAAAAAGAAAAAAAGAGGAAGAGTCAGAGAGAAAGAAGCTGAAAGAAATTGAAGCACAGAAAAGCAGAGTGGGAGAAGAAAAAGAGGCGAATCCTGTTCTGGAGAAAACAGATGAGGGGTTTCCTCAATTAGATAATTTGAAGAATCCGAAGGACATTGCAGTTGATAAAGATGAAGGTGAGAATGTTGGTGCCAGTAAAGACAAGAAATCAGAGGTTTTGTCCAGGACAAATGACATTGCCGATATCACAGCCACCTCTGGGACAATAGCATTGAGCAGCCATGAACCAGCGTCTCAACATCAGCAACTGCAACAACAAGAGCAGAAATCTGTTCCACAGTCCTCACCATCACCTGTGGTTAACCATCTGCCTCACCCACCACAACAACCACCACCAGCGGCTAAAGTCGCAGCAGCGACAGCTACATCTGCCACCTCACAACCTTCTGTGATAGGGACAGCACCAGAGGAGTTTATACCTCCACCTCCACCCCCTCCCCCCAAGCCAGATCCTGTGGAAGTTCAGCGATTAGCCTGGATCAAATCTTGCATTCCGTGGAGGTAACACAGCTTTTCTCATTGTATTTTATTCTGTATATTCAGCAAGTCAGCTCATCAGAGAACAGCAGTTAATCTGCAGTTAATCTTCAATATTTTTATGCCTTTAGAGTATATTTTTTCTCACAAGTTGGCACTTCTTTCGATAAGTCTATAAAATTGTGTACATGTCCTGTGTATGTCATACAGTGGAGTCCGCTTAAGATAAACTGCCTGGGGCCCAATCAAAAAGTTTATCTTATCCAAGGTTTATCTTATC
>JBCAUA010084126.1:0-10680 GCA_038406235.1 Peronia verruculata | reverse complement strand
ACCTACCTACCTACCTACCTACCTACCTACCTACCTACCTACCTACCTACCTACCTACCTACCTGCCTACCTACCTATCTACCTACCTATCTACCCACCCACCCTACCTACCTACCAGCCAACCTTAGTACCTACCTACCTATCTACCTACCTGCCTGCCTGCCTGTCTGCCTAACAACCTACCTACCTACCTACCTACCTACCTACCTAGATAATTACCTACCTACCTACCTACCTACCTACCTACCCCTCTTTGGGGGCATCTTGTACAAAAATGAGCCGTGTCACTAGTGTCAGACACGAGTCTTGACAGGCTAGTGAAAACGGCTTGTGAACGTATTCTGCCTGAGATTTCACATCACGTTCGTTTCACGGTTCAACCACATAAAATGTAGAAGTGGTGTGAATTGTGAATGTGGGCCTACTCTGTCTAGGCCCTAATGGAAGATCATTTTGACGAGCCTCCTTGCTTCCATTTGCCCGACAAAAGAGGTGTTGGGTAATGAGTGTAAAGAGGAAAAACTCCTTTTACTTCCTGTCATTTGAAAGACTGATTAACGACAAAAGTGAGAAGAAAACATTCTCTATATATCCTTATTGTTTTGGAATTTTTTATAGTGTATGTTGCACGCACACTTTAGTTGTTCTCGTTATTCAAACATTAAAATCTCGAGTATCAAGAAACGATAAAAATGTTACCTTATTATGAAGAATTTTGAGATGTTTGTTGTTTTCGCACTTTCATAATTAATTTTGTTCATATTTGTTTGTTTGTTTGTTTTCTTCGGTTTGAAATAACAGCCGCAAATGTGATTTTTCTCCTGTTGTACGATGCTTGTTCTATAGGCCTACCTCTTGTCCTTGGCAAACGGAGGCAACTTAAAGGGTTGAAAAAAAAAATGGCTCATTAGGTGATCAAAGATTGTCGACAGAAGCTATCAAGAGAAAAAGAGTATGTGTAAATCTTTGTTGCAGGTGAACACCTGCAGCTCTACGTCTTTCATGGTTCCCCGTGAGAACAAATTGTTTGACGTTATCAAATGAAGTCTTCAGATTGGTTATTAAAACTGGATAATATAGGTCACACAGGCCGAGGGAAGTTTTACATGAGACCCCCTTTAAGAATCGCCCGCCAGACCTTTATAAACTGACCGTTAAAACAATTAATATGTCTAGGAGCATATGTCTACGTGAGTTTTACCTTGTTCCAGTAAGCGAAAAGCGTTGGTCGGGCGTCACAGGAAATTGTTGTATCGACTATTGGACACCGCTGTGGGTGAGCCGGGCCTCCCCAGAGAGTGCGACTTTGTGGTGGTGGTTGAGGGGGGGGGGAGGGCGGGGGGGAGGAGGGGCTAACGCGTCTCCATGACGTTGAGAGTTATGCTGGCCGGAGTTTAGACTCCTGGGAGAACCACCCAAGGCAGGCAGGTCAAAGGGCAAAGATCTGACAAAGAGCACTCAACTGACCTCCCTCCTCCTCCCATCCCATCCCCCCCCCCCCATCCCCCAGGTTGAGGGTTTGAATTGGGCTAACAACCCGATCCTGTTAAAACCAGAATGTTACAGGAATCGCAAGAACAACATTCAAAAACAACACAGTTAGGGAAGTTCTCTGGTAGAGCCCATGACGCCCAAATGATGAAAGCGTTTGGGAGTCCAGTGTGCCGAAAACTCTTCTGACGACCAAAATCAAGACCATGATAGGGAGCTGGCACATCAAAACCCTATATAAGAGTGGCAAACGTTTACAAGTGAGTAGAGAAGTGCACAGATACAAACTGAAGATATTTGACCTGTCAGACAAGATGGAAAGAAGCAGAACGGACAGGACGCACGAGTGGAGACACCAGTAAGACAACATTGTTGATGACACCCGAGGAAATGCGAGTACCGTTATTCTGAGAACCAGTGTCACCAAGGATACTCACTGTAAGATTTAATTCAAAGTGCAAAAAAGCCACTATCTTACAATGCTAGGCTCCAACAAAAATGAGTTATAGAGGACAAAGAAGAATTCTAAGAACGAATCTTAGCAACCGTGGACAAAACACCGAAGATAAGATAAGATAACTTTATTTTTCCACGAAAATATTTTTGGTACCATGTAAAAACGAGCTTGGCTCAAATCATAATATAAACAAATCGTAAAAAAGTATGCATAATGTTAAATCTTAATCATATATTCACTTGCGTATCATCTTCTTGCACATGCATACAAAAAAAAAAAAAAAAAGTTCCAGCATTCTAAAAGTGAAACCTGAAGATCCTCATAGGAGATATAATTACAAAAGTGGAATCAGACAACACAGAGAACATTATGGGCAGACATGGCGCTGGAGAATTATTCAAAGTAATAAAAAGAAAAAAAAAAAGAAATTAAAACAAAATGGAAATTAAGTGAATAGATAAATGATAAAAGAAAAAGGATAAGGAAATAATAAATAGACATAATAATCAATTAATACAGAAAGAAAAAAAGAAAAAGAAAGAAGGAAAGACAGAAAGAAAGAAAGAAAGAAAGAAAGAGAAACCTGACTTCTGTGATCCTGGGTGAGCAGATAATACTTTTTTGTTTTCGTTTTGCAGAGGAAAATTAACGTGCATGAGAAATGAGAAAACAAAAATGGGAAATGGGGAAAAATGTCGGTCGGTGGATCAAACTGTAGCCCTTCCCTTTGTGGCTTCGACTGACCTGATACTGTAAATAAAATGATAACCTCTTTTGGTTGGTCTTTGTGATGAAGACGTACGTGTACTATGTAGTTACCTGAAATGGGAGAGAAAATGGGGATGAAAAAGTGAGTGAATGGGAGAGCGGGTAAGTCAGAGAGAAAGGGGGAGGTGGGAGAGATAGAGAGGGAGAGAGAGAGGGACAGACGGAAGAGACAGAATGAGAGCTTGATAAATAGAAAGATGGAGACGGAGAGAGAGAGAGAGAGAGAGTGGCGGGCGGGGGGAGAGACAGAAGACTGAGACAGAATGAGAGCTTGATAATTAGAAAGAAAAAGAAATAAAGACAAAATGGAGAGAAAGATCGAATGAGGAGATGGGGGGAGGGGAGGGGGAGAGAAAGAGAGAAGTTGTTGCCGGAACAATAAATCTGTAATTTTGACTCCTCAGATAAAATGGCATGAACCAGACTCCAGACTGGTTTAAAAAAAAAAAAAATCAAAACAAGACTTTTCAAAGAAATTGAAAGTCTTTTATTTTGTTCAATTGTAATTTTTAATGCATCGTCTCGTGAGGTAAGATAATATAAAATTCCTTTAAGAAGCGTGCATAAAGGTATGTTCGCACCTGTGCTCCTGGTGTTCAATGACCCGCAAGAAAAGGGAACACTGCTTAGTCTATAAATCTCAATCGTCCTTTGAAAATTAAAGAATTGTTTATCTTTGTTCTTGTTTTGTTTTGTCTGAAAATACTATAAATTTAGTATGTTTCTTTTCTTGAAAAATAGAAAATGCATATGGCTTCATCGCCTATGATGGACTGATTATGTCTTTATTATTGTCTTTCTTTCTATCTTCTCGTTTCTTCTCTTGCTCTCATCATTTCTCCACCTGTCACTCTCCCCCCCCCCCCACCCCCTTCTCTTTATCCCATGTATGCCAAAGCAAGAAAGATGACACATGACCTTTTTTTTATCATTCTATTTATCAGAAAGATTAAGTCAGTAAAAACATCTATAGAGATATAGAGCTTTTTGAAGAAATAAAAATAACTCTCCGTAACAACTGAGAACAAAACCAAAACAAAGGAAGCAACATCAGTGACAACAACGAATAAAACAAAACATTGGCCTAAGTCTGTGTTCACATCAATGGCCTAAGTCTGTGTTCACACCACTACACTTGACAACAAATAAGACGCGATTAGATGAAATCAGGCGCTGGTTAAACTGAGCTGACCGGAGGAATTTTAATCATATATTTTTCAACAGTGAACGAATTTTTAACGCATTTTTTTTCCTTCACAGAACCTTTTGTACAGATCTAAAAATGCATTCAGAGTCCAATTTATTGAAATAGATCGAATAAAAGCCCAAAAACTGTAATTTAGTAGCACGTTCTAACAATGATTAATTAGGAAAAGTGATCGGCCATTTTCTCACTAAATTCGGCTGCAGCAACAGGTCACTCCACATAGTCTTCAACTGCCAATATATCAACTTCTACCTAAGGCAGTACAATCATTTTTTCACACACTTAAAGGGAAAAGAATATCTTTACAGTGATACCAATAACTCCATATTGTTCAAATTTGGCGAGAGCCTGATTTCATCGTGTCGAATCTCAAATAACTGTTTTCACTTTGATGGCAACCTGAGACACACTGCTGGTTTTTCACGTGTCAAAAAAAAAAAAAAAAAGACTCCTGCGTTCATACCACTGAACTTTTTGCATTGATGGTGACCAAAGAAACATTTGACTTTTTTCACGTGTCTAAAACAAGAAGGGGGAAAAATGCAATAACTCTTGCTCCAATCCTCCATGTTTACTTTTCCCTGCTGTTCAATCACACTAGATAAAACCGTCTAACGTATTGGAGATTTGGCCTGTCTCGTCGGCTTACGACAGCTCCTGGTTCATCTAAATCCTGCAGACTTTGCTATCACCTGTCTGTTGACTTCAACGTCAGTGTTGTCAAAGTAGCGAATCTGACAAAAAGTCCATGGTCAATGACCAAAAAAAAAAAAATGTTTTTCATCAGCCCGATTTATTTTCTTAGACATACATACGAATTGTCAAACTTTATTATCTAAAATATTAACCATAGAAAGATGGGATCGATCAATAACTCAGGGGAAGGTAGCTTTGTTTTACTAGGAATGTTCGAGCTTTTTTTAAACAATCTGTGTGTCTGGCAAGAGAAAGGATTAGGTTGGCAAAAGCATTCAGTATTAGTAACAAACTAAAGGAGATAATTTGTCTCTAAAGAACACGCACTATCAGGTGCATTTATGATTTCCTTACAAAAGGGCGGGTTTACTCTTCCACAGACAGGAAGGTTTTGTTAGTTGCTGAAGGTTAAACAGTCACAAAACTGTTGACGTTGCTTGTGTGTTTCTTCAGGATGGAGAACAGCCAGATTTAAGACTTTCATGCCAACTGCATAAAACTCTAAGGAAACCATTCAAAAAGCTTGTAGTCGTCAAACACACACACACAAAAAAACTTTCGAACACTCCCTTTCTGAAAAGTAGTCCTGACTACTTCTCGACATTTCAGAAATTCAGGTAGATTCATGAAACATCCCAGGTATTGCATCTGAATAAGTCTGGTAACTGATTTGCAGAGAACAACCAATCCTTAATCATCTTTTCAACACGTTCTTGAAGACTTTTTTAAAATGTGTATAAATATTGGGGAGTATCTCTACCAGTCCCTGAAGTTTTAAAATGCATGGCAGACATCAGCCTCTCATGATGTACATTTTAATGGCAATTGAAATGTTTTCATTTTCCGATATGTTTTCTATGAGGGCAAATATTCTTCATAGCTTAGCCATGGCAATCGAGAGGCTTAAAATTCAAATCTTCATGTAATTCGAAGGCCAGAAAAGGTCCACTTGTTATCCTGAGCAGCTCAAACAAGGACAGAGAGCTCAAGAAAAGTAAATAATCTACCTGGTCCTTGTCTTTTTCAGTTCCCCATCCAGATGTCATCCTGTCCTGGATTACTTAGTCTCTAAGTATGGTCTTACCCCAGGAGATCGGAGGGATTATCTCAGCAGTGGGTTTGTCCAATTGTCTCAATCTTACATGGAAAACTAAATAAATGAATAAACTTTTTTTTAAACATCTGACGGTGTGTGTGTGTATGTGTGTGTATGTGTGTGTATGTGTGTGTGTGTATGTGTGTGTGCGTGTGTGTGTGTGTGTGTGTTTATTGTTTGTTTCTGTTGTTGTTTATATTTCAACATTAGTGTCACCATTGTTGTTAGTTCTTACTTAAGAAGACAGCTTCTTTCTTGTTCTCTCTCTCTTTGATTCGTTTCTTTTTCTTTCTTTTATCTTTCTCTCTTTCTTCCTTCCTTCTTTCTCTCGTTCTTTTCTTTTTTCTTTCTTTCTCATCGATATTTTCGGATCAACAACTTCCACAGGGAAGCCCCTCTTCCATTCCTCACAACTGATTATAATTATCTTACAGTTACAGACTTTTCATTATAATCATCATCCACTTTTTAATGTAGCCTTCCGGCCTTGCGTGTGACTATTCTATTGAAGAATTCCTTAGTTCAGTTTGAGACTTTACACCGGTAGCGTCGATCAATCTCTTACAGCCCTATACTGTCCTTCACACAAAGAGGCCATGACATTGCTAAGGGATGTAATATAAATAACGAGACGCATATCGAGATCAGGGAGAGGTTGGAGAGCTTTGTCAATCCCAGCCTCAACAAATTGCTTGATCCGCCCACCTTGTATCGAAATAAAGAGGACGTGCCTCTGTTGATCTATAGAGATTTACAAACAGTCTCGTGGCCCAAAACCGAAGGGGGGTCGATCTAATTTGTAGCGTCACTAGTCTCGATATTTGGATCTGATTACTTTGGGAATGAGAAGAGGAAAGGTCAGTGATCACGTGTGAGAGAGAGAGAGAGAGATAGAGATAGGACATTTGAAATCTACCGCACAATCCAGAGAACATTGGAGAGCGAGGTTGGGCACATATCCAGGGACTATTGACAACAGCGACACACTCTGAGGGTAAATATCTTCTTCGAGATTGTTATTTAATATTAGAGCCTAGAGTCAAAATAGTTAATCTGTGACGGCTCTTGTGTGATATTTGTAATGTAATGAACTGCTGAACAAAGTTAAAATCGTAGGGCAAACTAACTTATCGGAATACTTTGGTTTTGTTTTTAAGTGAGATATGAACTCAAAATCCTGAAGGAGATTTTCAGAAGGGTCACACAAAATTATTCAGAGAAATACAATCTCTGTTTGTTTCCTCCCAAGTGGTGGTGTTTGGATGAAAAACAAACAAACAAACGTGTTGTGAGAAACACTTTAAATGTTCACTACAAACGTGTTGTTTGTAATAAATGAAATTAAAGTGAGTTTTAAGCCTTATTAATATCCACAGAGCACTTAGAACGAATCATAACGTCGAATCTATAGGAGGTTCGACGTTCTATTAGTAGTACCTGTCAATTTAAACAATTTAAACAGTTGCGGCTTAAATTAACTTGAACGAATATCCCGCAGGGTTTCCAGCAAAATTTCTCTGAGATGGTGACCGCACACAGCAAGAGGATGTCCGTAACACAGGTAAGGCCACGTAGTGGATCACTGCCAACCATCGTGACACCAACTGCATATAAATCCAAGCCAACGGCTGTTCTACCTCCTATAGCATCTCCACAAAGTAAAGGAAGAAAGCGACGATCTCGGGCTGTGACAGAGTGCGAACATCAAGTGCCAACCAATTCCTTGGCCGCTCTGGCTAGACCTTCCAAATCTAGACTGTCAAGAAGTATGGATCATCTTCCTTCAATCGACCAACAACCGCGACAAAGAAAGATCTCGGCTTACCAGTACAGAGATCTAAGCGTCTTGTACCCTGGGTATGGTCATAAACCAATGTTCTTCTCGACTAACGATGATATACCAGAAAGTGAACAATGTAGTCTAGAGAATTCGGACACGGAGGAGAATGAGACTCCGGCCCCGGCCCCAGTGCCATCAGAGCTTCATCTGCCACCTTTACCTTCAGGATCTCTGACCTTCCAGTCTGCGATGAGAGAGTTCTGCTACTACAACTCAGGAATCCACACCAACAGTCGCCGCAGCGGCGTGGACGACAGCATCAGCATCGCTGAGGATGCAGGGCAGGGCAGGCAGAGGAAGCGCAAGTCAGGCTGGAATCCCCGCCTAGCCTGGTACGGGCCGTTGGTGGAGTACAAAGGTCAGCACATCTTTCTCAGTACTCTCAGTAGTCTACAAGTGGCTATAAGTCGGTACAGCAACCAGAAATGGTCCAACTGATGCATTTACGTGTGTGAAACTTTCCAGAATATTTGCTGAATGATTACAATTGTGTTTAGTTTTCATGACATCTAGTGACTATCGTTTATCATCTTATTGTTTTCAATGCGGCAAGTTAAAGAAGATCCACAAGGCAAAAGCTGCCAAAAACACAAATTGCATTGGTTTCATGTAACATTTCAGGAAAAGTCATGTGTGAATATCAACAGAAGTTGCCAAAGGGATGAAAAGTGCCAGCAATCAGAAGGAAGGAAGACGACAAAGATGTAGGAAACGAACCTTAGTCAATGGGCTGACTCAACACCTAGCAACTGCATAATTATGAGTACAGCACGAAGCTTGGAGGAAGCCTTTTTCAAAATCCTCTGTTTAAAAGATTCCGGGACTGAATAGGATATGACAGAAAACTTCATGTGCCGATCACTGATCAGCTAAACTTGCTATGACTTTATCCAAATTTTGACAAAGACAAATCAAATAGTCTTGATTACGGAGGCATGTGCCAGTGCTGCTCCAGAGTACAGCGGAATAAATTGCTAAACCAATGATTACTTTGAAATGGCTTAGAAAAAGATCAAGAAATCAAAGACAATGATTTAAAAATTTCTGGAAGATGTGCTCTTGCTATTTGTGAAATGAACAACGTCAGTGTGAAGTATGGGCCACCTTTCCTCTGTGGACAGGCAACCGCGACAAAGAAAGATCTTGGCTTATCAGTACAGAGATCTTAGCGACTTCTAGGCCTACCCTGGGAAAAAGAAGATCGAAATCAGTAGGCCCAGGAGGGGTCAATAGGTTACGGTTAAATTGTGTTTGTTTAGTTGTTTTTGTTTCTGTGTTGTTGTTGTTTTTTCTCCTGTTTTTTTTCCTTGTTAGCTTTATCTATTTTATATTATTTCATGTTATTTCATATCTGTCTTCAATATTCATCAAATTGTTTAGCACATTCACATGTTGTGTCAAATGGATATATAGTGAGTAAGTTTAATGCTTGGCATGAGTACGTGTATATATGATCACCCAGCCATGCACTGTGTCTGAGTTTCGCCTGCTTCAATTCTTGGTTTATATGAATTTTTTATTTTTTTACACATATTTTCGTAGTTTGAAGGGATACATTGTGAAAAAGCATGTACATAAGGTGACACAGCCATTAGGTCTGCAGTGTGAATTTTCATCCTCGTTTTTCCGCAAGTAAGAGATGCACTAGCATTTATGCTTTTTCATAATCGTTCTTTTTTTTCAAATAAAAAACATATTATATTGTGACGAGGTCTTTCGCTCCCACATTTTCATTTTCAGCGACCAGTCACGTCAGGTTGAATTGACTGCATCTTCAACTTCGTAATCGCTAAGGGCTATCGTTTATGCTTATATTATTATTTTACATAAATCTAATAAGCGATTTCCCGTTTACAGAGTGAGAATGAGTACTCATGAGTTGACACAGCGTTGATTTACTGCCTAAGATTCACTGCTGTGTTTCTTTTTATGAAAGCTTTCGCATTAATGATCTCAGACAAGTCCCCCACGAGAGTGCTGGACGAAGATTCATAATAATGAGTTTTCAATCAATCAGTCAATCGATCATTTAGTCAACCAGTCAGTAACCAGTCAATCAATTAATCACTCACTTATGCACTCTGTCAATCAATCGATCAATCAGTCGATCAGTAGTTCAGTTGGTCAGTCAGTCCGTTAATAATGAATGTGTCCAGGAATCGGTCAAATAATGATTAAATATTCCTGCTGCTTTCCCAGCTCTCTTATGGTGCAGCCAGGTGATTCTTACTCCCGTCCCCCCTTTCGCTAACTCGCTCTATCGTCACCATGGTGGTCTCAAAAGTTAGGCTACTAAGCTAATATAACAATGTTGTCAGCGCTGTCAGCTTATTGTAATGCTGTTCTAACTTGGCTCATCCTTTTTGTTGTTATTTTCATGTTAGCAGAGTGTCAGTAATGTCAAGTCATGTCTCCCTTGCTAGTTCGTGCAAATTTCATAACAGGTTAAAATTTTAAGATCCGGATCCATCTTATATCTCATCTGAATCTGTGTGTAATAATCATAAAGATAAATATGCTTGTCGGCCAACCTTTGTGTATTAACTTTATGTATTTATTGTTTATGTACTTGAAGACTCCAGTGGAAAAACCAGATAAGTCACATTTTGTACTAAGAGAGAAAAACAGAAATTAATGTTTAGAAGTCTATAGTTTTCACTGTATATCCTTTTAAAACTCTCTTTATAGCGGAACTTACCTGGTTTTTTTAAATCATTGTTCTGGTTTACAAATCCTAGGGGTATACGTTCTAACGCCGGGACAACTCATTTTTCCAAACAAACAAAAAAATGTGACCAACCTGGTTTTTCCACTGGAGTAGTAACTTGTTCTATGTATTTATTTTCTGTATTTACTTATGTTTATTTTTATCTTTTCCAACTTCCTTCTTTCTGTTTGTCTGTCTTTCTGTTTGTCTGTCTTTCTTTTTTTTCTTTCTTTCTTTCTTTCATGGATTCATTGTTTTTTGGTTCTAATAATCACCAATGTGAAAGGTTTATGACGCATGACTTAAGTGTTTCTTGATGATAATTTAACTATCAGGATCTTTTCCTTTTTATGTATGTTTATTATGACGACAGAAAGGTAAAGACAGAAAGTATTGATAGATATCTGGACAAGGTGAA
>JBCAUA010084115.1:0-10681 GCA_038406235.1 Peronia verruculata | reverse complement strand
GTTTCGGTTTTCCGATTCCTACGGTGAATTCAGTGAAATTCAATAATTTTTCGTCGGGATGTTAATATAAGACATGCTTATTGAATAAAAGGTATTTAAGAATGTTGCCATTATCTAAAAGCCAGTATTATTTTTTAGCAGGCGTAAACCTGTTGCTGATGATTGCTTTATTCTTCCTGTTTGTTTTCTTTTTTCGAAAAGCAAAGCATAAAAAGAAACTCGCTTTATTATGTGTGATTATGGTCAATATTGGGTTGAAGATGTTAGCAGGAGGGTCCGCGACTATAATTTCAGATGAGCATATGATTTCACATTTTTACACGCATCGTGATGAAATCGAGATGTTGCTGAGTGAATATTTAGACAATCCAGATACGCTTGGTGATTTTAGAAACTCTTCAGATGACATTAAAGCGATAAAACAGCAGGCTGCTGTTGAACGATTGACTTTCAGGTCTAATCGTTGGCATGAAAACCCATATTCATTAGAAGCAGCAAAAGAATTTTGGGCAGACATAAAGTCTAAATCAAGTGATATGGTTAGGAGTAAAAATACTCAAGATGTGTACTTTAGTTTAACATTAAAAAATTCAAGAATACGCCATAGGCGAAAAATTGCGTACAAGAAACTTCTGTATATTCCGAGAAATACCAAGATTGAAGATAATAAGCTACTTTATCCAGTCAGTGCAATACACCCAGACCGCGTAAACTACAAAGTGATTTCACAGAATCTGGATACAATCCCCAACTGGTTGATGCCTGGAGATTGCACCATGAAGCATATTGAGGGCCATTGGTTTCTTGCCTTGTGTTTGAGTTCATAAAAAGGAGTTTATCAACATGAAAATATCTTATTTGAATATGACCAATACTGCTAATTACAGTGACGAAGCCCTTAATTATATAAGTGACGATGATGTAGCAGAAAATATATTACAGTATGCAAACCTGTTGGAAGTATCAGCGACTGCAGTAGCTGGCATCGTGGTTGAAGAGTATAACTCATATTTGGAATCTGAATTCACCCAAGTAACTTCTGATAAATTCGCACTATCTAGTCTATCTGGAGAAGAGGCAGCAGAGATTGTTTTGGAAATTGGTGTCGAAGGTTTGGACGGAGTTGTTGCTGCTTTATCTCCAAGATCCCATGATGATTGGATGACGTTACGAGCTGCCTTGCCAGCTGATAAAGAGATTACTGGCGTAAAATTCATTGATAAATTCTATAATCCGATGCTGATGGACCTAGGGAAGGCCAACTTTAAATTGATAACTGCGATAGAGCTGATTGAAAAATATGCTGATAGTGCTGCAAATGTGTTCGGATTAACCTCATATCTAGATCGCTATGATCAACTTGCTAGCGATCTTATTAATGGAGAAAATGCAGCAACAGAAAAACTCTATGCATTGATGGCCTTAGAGGCAAAGGAGTTCTTCGCCGAGCACAATGCTTATGGGGCTGATTGGGATAATTTATCTCAACAGTTTAAAGATGCTTTGTATATTACTTACTTTAACTTCGGCAAGGAGCGTATGTTATCAAAAGTTCCACCTGACGGTAATTATGATCCTATTCCTGCCTTCGGTACCGGTGGTGGTCTTAATCATTTGGTTAATGCTCAGCAAATCGGAAATGCGATTGGGATTAATAATTACGTTGATACTCCTGTTTTACCAGTTGAGAATATCGTTGATAAGGCAAAAACAGAACAAGGAATCGCAGAACGATATGCACTATATCGCTTAACCCCAATTGTTATTGAAGGAATCGACTACCTATCAAGAAATACAAATGGAGAGTTAAATCTATTTGACCCAGTTGCAGGAAAGGGCATGACTGAACGATATCTTGATGATAGGTCAGATTTTTTAAATAACTATGTCAATGTCGAGATAAATGATACTTATTATTTTGGGCAGGAATATTATTTAGATCTTAATGCAGAAGAAAAAAAGGTAAGGCCAAATCTAATCATTGATGTGCTTGGTCCTGATGTTCATCATTTTATTTTTGGCTCACAAAAAAGTGATGGCAAAATCCAAGGAGGTGGAAAGTCTGATTCACTCTACGGAGGAGATGGAATTGAATCACTCTTTGGGTTGGCTGGTGCTGATTATATCGAAGGCAATGGAGATGATGATGTATTAGTCGGCGGGGTAGATATTGATACCTTACTTGGACAGCATGGTAACGATACCCTATGGCATGCTGATATAGGACATACATCTGAAGATGGTGTTGCTGATACCCTCTCTGGTGGCAATGGCTATGACACCTATCACATTGGTATCGGCGATATTGTTACTGATTCAGATGGCGCTGGTAAAGTCCATTATCAATCATCTCTTTTACAGGGTGGCGTACTCAAATCAGGCGCTGCCAACATTTATGAAGGTGGTGGAATCACGTATACATGGTCCGGAACAGACGGTGATCCATTGTACATTGAATTACTGGTAGGTTCTTCACTCGCCCTTGTTCGTGATTTCAAAAATGGTGATCTTGGGATCAAGCTAAGGTCTACACCACCATCCATTGTTCATGCAAGCAACGGAAATGATAATCTCAATGTTACATCGGATGGTACAGAAATTCAGGTATTGACTGGCAATATTCTGGGTGAGGAAGGCAATAGTACAGTTATCTATACTGAGCAAATTAAACACATACGTGGGCTTGCAGGCCATGATATTATTAGTGTATCTGCAGATGTCACAAATCAAGTCATATTCGGTGACAGTGCCGACATTAATTCAACGACTGATGGCAACGATAAGATTGAAATTATTTGGAATAACAATGGGAATGCGCTTCCATTAACCGATTTGCATCATGGTGCCTATCTGTTTGGAGAGCAAGGAAATGATGACTTGTATGGCGGGCTACGTAATGATTATCTGGATGGAGGTACAGGTAGTGATCGTCTGACAGGCAAGCAAGGCAATGATGAATTGAGCGGCCAGGGTGGTGATGATCTTCTACTAGGTGGTGCCGGTGACGACAAACTCTACGGTGGAACACACAATGATGTTCTTTTTGGAGATGTGACTGGGCAAGCCACAGCAATTGAAATGCTATCGATCTGGCTAGGGCCAGAGAATGGATGGCTTTCGAATACAGATGAATACACATTCAATACAAACACATATCGTTTAGAACCAGTTCAACCTGGGGATTACTCGATTTATCAGAGTGCTACTGGTGTTAATGCTGGTAGCGACTTCTTATTTGGCGGTGCCGGCGATGATTACCTGATTGGCGGTGAAGGCCGTGACACATTAATCGGTGGTGATGATCGTGATCTGTTGGAGGGTGAAGAAGGCGATGATGTTCTGGATGGTGGAAATGGTAACGATATTCTATATGGCGATATCAGTGCTGAGTCATATGCCAATAACACTGCCATTTTTGATAGCGGTAGCTTAACCGATGGCAACTGGAGTTATCGAACCCGAAACTATGCCAACGGGCCAGACGCTGGCGGCAATGATGTACTGTATGGTATGGATGGAGAGGACCACCTGTACGGTGGTGTCGGAAATGATCACCTGTATGGCGGTATTGGTAATGACCTATTGGAAGGTGGCGATAATGATGATACTTACCATTTCGCTATTGGATACCATCTTGACATCATCAAGGACGCGGAAGGTGTTGCCGACAGTATCTTGCTTGAGGGTATCTTCAGTCTGGATGATGTCCGTTTCACTGTCATCGGGGCCGATCTGAGTGTCGAACTGTTATCAGCAGGACAGCCAACTGGCGATCAGTTAATTGTCAAAGACTGGTTGGTTTCGAACAGCATCGAAACAATCCGCCTGGGTAATGGCATTGAGATCGATTCACAAGCAATCGCCGCTGATCTGGGCGTGACGATTGATCCGCTCTCCGGTGCGCCCACAGCAGAAGTACACTTCGTCGGCAGTAACGGCACTGAAACGATTCAGGGAGGGGATGCCTCAGAGAGTCTATTCGCTGCCGGTGGCCATGACACCGTACACGGCGGTGGTGGTGATGATCAGATTTACGGCGGCGATGGCGAAGACACGCTCTACGGTGATGAAGGCGACGACTTGCTGAACGGCGGTGCGCTGTCTGATACCCTATATGGCGGAGTCGGTGACGATCACTATCTCTTTGGTCCCGGCAGTGATGTTGATGTGGTCATCGACGAAGCCGGTACAGCAGACGCCATCGTCCTTGCCCATGGGATCCGTCCCGAAGATATTCTGCTGCAGCAGGAAGGCACCACATTACAGGTGCGATATCTGAACGAGGGTATGGTATCCAGTGATGTGCTGAATATCCGTGACTGGTTTGATGATCTAAATATCGAATATTTCCGTTTCAGCGACGGCACGCAATGGGATGCGGCCCGGATCACCGCAGAGTTGAATCATCTGCAGGGGGACTCCGGCGACAACCTGTTGGAAGGCGAGGATCTCGTTGACGACATTATCGACGGCCATGCCGGCAACGATCGCCTGTTTGGCTATTCAGGCAACGATACCCTGCGCGGTGGCACTGGCGATGATTTTCTCGATGGCGGTTTGGGCGATGACACCATCGATGGTGGCGTGGGTGCCGACACCTACAAACTCAGTCGCGGGCTGGATGTCATCACGGACGATGCCAGTGATGCCGCAATCAACACCCTGGTGCTGCCAGACGGCTTTATCCCGAGTGACTTAACTGCAGCGTTCAACGGTGACGATCTGATCCTGAGTTGGGGTGGCCTACACCAGACTACAGTGACGGGTTACAACACCGATCCGTCTCGTTGGACTTTCCAGATGGCCAGTGGTGCGGCCTTTGTCCTGGACGACATCCTCAACCCTGCTGCAAGCGGGGATGCCGCATTCATCAATAACGCCCGTCTACGGGCCGAGCAGGCGATGTACACCGATGCCGTCACCTTTGTGAACGGTCAGGACAAGACCATTGACGGTTATACCTTTAAGTTCGATTCCACAATAGAGACAGGCCTGGGTAACTCCTGGCACTGGCTCGGCTCGGCTCCCGGTGGGCAGAGTTTCTCCCAGGTACGCATTATTGAGGAACTGGGCAGTGCCGGGAATGACACCTTTGATGCCCTGCCCGGGCAGACTGAGTTTGAAGGCACCCGTAATTATCAGGGCTCATTGATTGTGAATAATGCCGCTGGCAGTTTCGGAACCGGTGCGCGGATCGACGTCAGCGGTGCTGAAATCGGCGGTCAGGGCAGTTTCCAGGTCATTGTTCCGGTCAATACCCGGTACCATAACATCGTGCGTCTGGACGCGGGTGATGGCATCGACACGGTCAACGCACTGTTTGGTGCCCCGCTGATCCTCGATGCCGGATCTGGTAATGATACCGTGACCGGAAGTGGCTATCGGGACTACCTGTTTGGCGGTGATGGCGACGACTGGATCGATGCCGGTTACGGTGATGACGATTTGGTGGGGGGTAGCGGTAATGACGATCTGATGGGTGGTGAAGGCGAAGACCGTTACTGGATTGCCTCAAACGATACCGGGATCGACATCATCGAGGATACGGGTGTGTTTGCCGGTGGTGATCTCATCGGTACGATGCTCGAGACCGGCGCACCGGAT
The DNA here is from genome assembly GCA_038406235.1 of Peronia verruculata. Lineage (NCBI taxonomy): Eukaryota > Metazoa > Mollusca > Gastropoda > Systellommatophora > Onchidiidae > Peronia > Peronia verruculata. The sequence continues at coordinate 5,077 of JBCAUA010084115.1, read as the reverse complement.
GGCACGTTTGACCCGGTGACGTATCTGAAGAACGTCGATGACGGCGAGCAGCAGTCGATCATCGACTGGATGAGTGCGTATACCGGGCAGTCATTCCCACTTACCAACGACAGCCTGCACATCAACCGGGATTTCAATGAGGTGTCACTGGCCTGGAGCCAAGTGCGCAATCATGATGCGATCCTGATCCACTGGGGAGCTGATGAATCCTCAGGCGTACAGGTGCTGGTGCGTCAGCAGGGACTGGATATATTGGGCTATGGTATCGAACAGTTCGTCTTCAATGATGTGACCTACACTGAGGCCGAACTCCGGGCACTGATGCCGGCGATACCGGAATACGCACTGACGCTGAGCGGCACGAGCGATCCGGATGTGCTGATAGGCACCTCGAATGCCGATCACCTGATCGGCCTGGAAGACAACGACACCCTGATTGGCGATAACGGCAATGATCTCCTTGAAGGTGGTACCGGTAACGATTACCTGTACGGCGGAATCGATAACTTCCATGTAGAGGCCTTGTCACAGGGCCTGCCGAGCGATGGCGATGATGAACTGCATGGCGGTGCCGGTGATGATGTCCTGGTTGGTGGGGTTGGTTCTGACCTGTTATACGGGGGTGACGGCAATGACCTCCTCTACGGCAGCACCAATCAAGCACAATTGCCATCCTGGCATTATCAGGTCATCGATGGTGATGACGTGCTCTCTGGCGGAGCCGGAAATGATGAATTATACGGTGGTGCAGGCACCAATCATCTCGATGGCGGCAGTGGTAATGACACCTATCATCTGGATCTCTTTTCAACGACGACGTTCATCAGTGACAGCGCTGGAACAGATACCATTCTGTTCCAGGCAACCAATGATTATGATGTTCAAATTATTAATGATTTTATCGTCTTCCAGGAAAGTGGGAACGATCTGCTTATCAATTTGGATGGGATCAACACCACGATAACGAACTGGTTTGCCGGTGCCCAGTACCAAATAGAAAGCCTGATATTTCATGAGGTATACGATTACGATCTTGGTGAGTCAGTCGACGTTATCTTCACCGCAGCAGAAATGACGGCCCGCTCTGGAGGCACGGTGAACCAGGCCCCTCAGGTCAACGGCGCGATTGCGGATCAAGCTGTTGCGCAAGCGTCACTCTTTACACTGGCGATACCACCATCGCACTTTACTGATCTGGATGCGACCGATGTACTGAGCTTTAGCGCAACTCAGGCCGATGGCAGTGCATTGCCTGCCTGGTTATCGTTTGACGATGTGACACGGACCTTGAGCGGTACACCCGACAGTGGCGATATCGGCAGTCTTCAGGTGAAGATAATAGCAACGGATGTTGACGGTTTGTCTGCCGAAGACTACTTCACGATCACGGTGAACAGTGCAGATAGTGTGAATGTGATTGACGGGACAAACGTGAATGATGTGCTTAATGGTACATCAGGCAATGATGAGATAAACGGATTGGCTGGTTATGACACCATTAATGGACTTGACGGAGACGACATCATTATTGGCGGCCGCGGGGGCGATACACTGAACGGTGGCGATGGTGATGACCTCTTCCGGGTCGAGGGCAGCGATGCCTATGGCGACACCTTTAACGGGGGTGCCGGCATTGACCGGATCGAGGGTGGCGATGGCGATGATGTGATCCGGGTTGGCGGCTTTGATGTGAGCAACGGGATAGAAATCATCGATGGTGGCCTGGGCAACAACACGCTGACCGGTACCAACGCGAATAACACGATCGATCTGAGCGGCACGACCGTGCTGAACATCGCCGCCATTGATGGCGGCGCGGGCTTTGACACGATCACCGGCAATTCGGGTGATGATGTGATCATCGGCGGTCGCGGGGGCGATACACTGAATGGTGGCGATGGTGATGATGAGCTATCTGGTGGAACAGGAAATGATGTGTTATCCGGTGGAACAGGAGTAGATGTACTACATGGCGGCTCAGGCAACGATACCTATCTTTATAACAGGAGTGATGAAAAAGACGCTATTCTGGACACTGGCGGGACTGCCGATATCGTACAGCTAGGTGGTGGCGTCAATCACGATGAACTGTGGTTCTGGCAGGACGGCCAGGATCTGAACATCGGTATCATAGGTACTCAGGACTGGTTGACGATTGATAATTGGTATACCTCAACAAACAATCGAATTGAACAAATTCAAACTGTAGATGATAGCCACGTTCTGATAGAGAGTAAGGTGCAACAATTGGTTGATGCTATGGCAGTGTTTGATGTACAAACCGCCGGTGATTTGAACGTCGGCCAGCAACAACAGGATGATATTCAGTCAGTCATTGCTGCCGCCTGGAGTTAGTTGATTTTACAAGCATTGACTCATCCATCACGTCATCCAGTACCCGGACTGTCACGCCGCAGGCCGATGGCTTCGGTCAGGTGGGCAGTGTGTAGGTCCTCACTGCCATCCAGATCAGCGCTGCTTCTGTCCAGTTTGAGGATCCGGTGAGCCGAACGGGCCGATAGAGACACTTGCTCCATGACCTGAATCAGGAAATGACGATCACAAGTTTTGAGCAGACAGAGTCGCTCTATAGCGGCTGAACCCATGCGGCTGTTGGCCTGGCCACAGCGCTGCCAGAATAGTTTGTTCCCAGGGCGCTGATAACAGACGCATTGGCAATCCTTGAAACTGTTGGGGGCATTTCAGAAGTGTGTAAGTCAATGAAAGTGTGACAAATAAAAAAGGATCTAAAAAATCAGTCGCCCTTTTTTGAAGTCAGAGAGAAAGGCTTACAAGGTTCGAGCAGTTAGGTGGTTAACAGGCACCATGCGCTTATGCAGCACACCGAAGACCACGATTTGTTGTTCATGCAGGGCATAGTAAAAGACCTGACTGGCGTGCGGAAAACTCATGACATCGCTTCCCACTTCCGGTCTGGCTTTTCCCAAGGCAGGTGAGTCGGCCAGCATTGACATCGTCTGTCTCAGATCGGACAGGTATTTAATGGATTGAGTCTCGCCCCATTGCTGCAGCGTGTAACGACGGATCTCTATCAGATCGGACTGGGCATCCGGTGTTAGGCGATAGTTAGGCATGATTGACTGGATTCCAGTCTGATTCAGTCATGCACGCCTGACTCCAGTTCATCAAAGAACGCTTCACCATCGACCAGCTTGCCTGCTGTAATGTCAGTATTGGCTCGAACCGCCCTGGCCTGTAATAACTGCAACTTAAGTGCCTCAATACCCTCGTATTCCTCAGCGGATATAACGACGGCAACCGGCTTGCCGTTTTTATTTATCTGGATCGGTGATCGCTGTGCTTTTAACAGCATGTCACCAAAATGGGTTTTTGCTTCATTGGCGGTCAGCGTATCCATGGAACAGCCTCAAATAATCGCGCGATTCGAACAATATAGACGTTTCGCTCTACATTAACCACAATTTTGAATCGCCCCGGGAAAATCGGAGGCTGTTTTGTGTGAGTCATGCGGCTTCGCATGACGCTTCCAGTTGCTGATAATACATCAGCTCGTACTCGGCCGGCGGAATGTTTCCGATCGGCTCCAGTAGTCGTCGATTATTAAACCAGTCCACCCACTCGAGCGTGGCAAACTCAACATCATCAATACCTTTCCAGGGACCACGCTTGCGGATGATCTCAGTCTTGTACAATCCGTTGATGGTTTCGGCGAGCGCATTGTCGTAGGAATCACCGACGCTACCGACGGAAGCTTCGATACCGGCTTCAGCCAGTTTCTCGGTGTAGTGAATCGACAGGTATTGGCTGCCGCGGTCACTGTGATGAATGAGGTCACCAGCCACCGCCCTTGACCAGATCGCCTGGTCCAGGGCATCCAGAACGAGATCGGTCTTCAACGATCGACTGACGCGCCAACCCACGATATGGCGAGCAAATACATCGATAACAAAGGCGACATAAACGAAGCCCGACCAGGTTGCGACGAACGTGATGTCGGCTACCCATAACTGATTGGGGCGCGACGCCGTGAATTCGCGATTCACCAGGTCAGCTGGCCGCGACTGAGACGCGTCCGTCATCGTCGTCCAGCAGCGCTTACGACCTCTCGTGACGCCTTGCAGGCCGAGCTTTCGCATCAATCGTTCCACCGTGCAACGCGCAACATCGAGGCCTTCTCGTTTCATCTGGCGCCAGACCTTGCGAACACCGTAGACTTCGAAGTTCTCCTGCCAGATACGCTTGATCTCCGGTTCTAATATCCGATCACTAAACCAGCGATTCGAGCGCCTGTCCCAATCGCGTTCCCGGGTCTTGTGCTCGTGGTAGGTGGACGGAGCAATCGGCAACAGCTTGCAGATCGGCTCGACTCCGTAATCATCCCGATAATCGTCGATGAACGACACCATCACTTCGGTCGGCGGTCGAGCTCCGCCTGGGCGAAATAGGCGGATGCCTTGCGCAATATCTCGTTGGCTCGCTTCAACTCCCTGACTTCACGCTCCAGCTCCTTTACGCGCTCACGTTCGCTCGTTGAGACTCCAGCTCGTGTTCCCTGGTTAATCTCGGATTGCCTCACCCAGCGGCGTAGCGTCTCTGCTGTGCAACCCAGCTTCGATGCTACCGATTGAATGGTAGCCCATTGGGAACTGTGCTCATGCTCGTGCTCGAAAACCATGCGCACCGCGCGCTCCCGGACTTCCGGGGAATATCTTGTTTGCTTTGTCATTGCTAAATCCTCTCAAAGAATTTAGCCTCCGACAAACCCGGGGCGATTCATTTCACCACCGCAGGCCCATCAGTCCGTATACACACATCTGGGACCGAACCAGGGAATGGGGTCACCCATTAGGCAAGATGTCACACGAAGGCACTGAAAACCCTTTTAGTCATAGCAGGCTTTACCGATAGCAGTGTTGAAGTGATCGTGCATCCGCATTCTCATTCGGTCGGTGCTTGAAAAATACCGTGCACCAAGCACCATCAGCCTCAAGCTGCTGACCAGTCCTGGCTTTCGCCCCAGAACTCGACCCGACCCTGACCGGGGCGGAACAGACTCAGACCCGGGAGCAGCAGACCGCGCTGCAACTTGACCGTA
>JBCAUA010084104.1:0-10681 GCA_038406235.1 Peronia verruculata | reverse complement strand
GAGGGAGAAATAGAGAGAGAGAGAGATATACAGAGAGAGAGTGGAGATACCAATTGGCAGAGAGAGAATTGAGTCCTATCATATGCAATATGGTTCAGATGTATTACTGGTTAGAGAAAGGGGGGATGCGAGAGAGAGAGAGAGAGAAAGAGAGAGAGACAGGGTAATAGAGGAATGAAAAGAGAGGGAGAGAAAGTAGAGAACGACCTCAGAGAAAGAGAATGTCTTGAATAATCTAAAAAAGATATAGATAGGAAAGATTGCACAACCATCGGGGCCAGGGTGAGGTCTGATTCGAGAGTACATTAAGGGCAGAAAAACTGACTTTCATCTATCTGCCCCCCCCCCTTCCCCCATGTAATGATTAAGGGGAAATGATAGAGAAAAGGAAGAGAGCGGCTTCGAAGAAACAGACCAAAATGGAGCTGACTGATTCCCTATTAATGATACAAGGCTATAAGGTCCGAGTCAGATTATACTGGTGACAAGTGAGAGTGAAATGGCTTCCCGGCGAGAGAGAGAGAAGCCCGGAAAAAACGATAGACTTGGCGAGCCGTGCAGGAAATGAGGAGTGCGGAAAGGCAAGTGAGATTATTATGACAAGTGAAACATGACTGAAATGCGAAATGGTGACAAAATGTAAGCGTAGATGAAGTAAATGTGTTATATATCTATCTATTCTGCTATTAGAACATTTGGCAGAGTTTCTAATATATAGAAAAGAGGACTTGGGAGTCACTGAAGGTCCAAGTCTTTGCTGCTGATCAAAATAAGAGATACAATGAAATCGGGAAATAGAAAAAAAATCAAGCGTTACGCAGCATCAAACATGTCATGTTAGTCAGAAAACAGATTAAAACATAAGTATGAATAGCAAATAGCTTTTACACACAAAAGGAAAATAGCCCATTTGAAACAACATGGGGAAAACTGTCTTCCTGTTTATCAAGATGAGCTTTTTGTTGATGTAAGGTTCCTCATATCTGATTGAAGAGTACTCGTAGTGAGTGAGATAAACTATTCTGACTCAGAGATAGATGCACCTTTCTATTACAGAGGATTATAGAGAGAGAGTAGTGGCAAATAATATTAACTATATTTGATAGTACTTATTGTTTGTTACCTTGACGTAGCTGAAGCTGCTAGCTGAATGTTTCGTTTCGCCTTTCTCTACTATAACGAAATAAAAAGTAAACTACAACAAACAATAAAGAGCTATCATGATAAACAGCATCACAACGAGGAGAAGACTTGGTAGATAGACTTGGTAGGGCACGGCTGATGTCGAGGGAGCAGACAGTACTCTAGACAAAGTTCCCAAGGTTATAGAAAACTAGCCTTGCTCCAATACAGTTTCTGCCGCAGGACACGAAATGGTGATTATCTCATAGCACTGTGGCTGAGCGTGGGAGATGTCCCAGAATATAAGGAGTTAACTCTATTATTCCCTGAACTCTGGAGGCCTGATCAGTGTGAGGTCACTGAGTACTGAAATGAATTCTGAAAGCATCAGCAATGACTGTTAAATTGCTTGCATTTTTTTGTTTCATATCTAGATCCAGCCATGTTTAACTGATAACAAGGGGCAAAAACAATAGGAGATGCGTGGCTTATACTGTTAGTGTTACTTGTTTGGAAAACCAAAATTCAGACACAAAAAAGATGAGCCGGTCCTTTGCCAGATCACTGCCCCCCCCCCTCCTCAACTGTCCTCGCCTAGGTATTTCATAGGTTAATATTTTGTTAGCCAGACTGACATATTTTAATATGCAGACCTATTTCTCATATGTTCTCATCAGTCTTGTTTTATATTGAAAGAATAAACTCAAAAGATTACAGAACGGCAAAAGAAACGACGTGCAAATGTTATTGTTTTCATGATACAACAGGTTAGGTTGGGTTTTTCTTAAGCTTTTCAGCCCTTATATGAGGGCTATCTCAGCTATCTCTTTTTTTCATATTGTCCTATTGGGTTGCAGTAAAGGTTGCCAGCGTACTTTTTTCTTTTTTCTCTTTTAAGTTTAGAAAACCATATTACCCCTCCCCGCCCCCCCCCCCCCCCAACATGGGAATCAACCTAAAATATGGCCAAATCCAAATGATAAAATGTGGGGCCTTTATTGTGCATCTTTAATTGTTTTGAATCAGTCCACCTTCCACAGGGGAGTGCAGGGACTTGCAAATTATAACGGCAATAATAATATTAATAATAAAACGAAAATAAATAAATAAATGAAATTAAAAAAAATGTAAACTAAATGATCAATATAAGTAATTTCATACAATAATATCACCTGTCCACGCGGAGAGTTACTGGAGGAGGATGGCTTTCCTCCCCACCGCCGCCTACTTCATGGCACAGGCACACACACGTTCGCATCCATCTAACTCCCGGCGAATTGTTGGGCCTTGCGGGATGCTCCCTGCCCATACCATATCTTTGCATGTGTCGTACTTGCAGGCTCAGGGGAAGAAAAAAAGAACTGGAAAATACATGTCGGAATTCTGATTCTCCCTCTGAGTGGGCTGTCATCGGGTCTTACAGATGTTCCTGCCCTTGTCCACTTGCATGTTTTCAAATAATAAATCTTGGTAAGTGTTGGAGGAGATATAATAAGGCAAATAAGGTAAAGTTTCGAGAAACACACATTCAGAAATACACACATGAACAAATAAAAACAAAAAAATCCGGACGCCCATCGACTATAAAACCCATATAAAAACCAGTTTGGCAGAGACGACATCAAGGTAACCATGAGCAATGAAATGTGAAGCCCTCTCCTTTCCTTTTAAGCCTCCTAGAAGGCTTATAAAGTATCACATGTGGGCTTGACGACTGCATTTACGTTTGATGAACTGGTATGCTCTTGTATTTTTAGAGATGTTTTATTTCTTTCTTTTCACTGAATCTGACTGAGGAATCTTCCCAACTAAAGTAAGGTGATTTTTTTCGTTATATAACCCATATTGAATTCAACATCTACTTCGGCAAAGTAACAATGGTAATACTATCTTTTCCCTCAATTTGATAGGGAATTTTGCGAATTCTGACTTTACCCATGTATAAAAAAAAAAAAAAACTCTACTGAATATTTTGTAGTCATTCTGGAACATGTTCTTTCAAAACACACACACGCACACACAAACAAAAGAATACAAATCGATATTTTGACCAGAAACTGCGCACTCTAGGTGCACACACATTCCTACGCTCCTTACCTTAAAGAAATCTTTATGTCAAAATTTTTACGCCAAATTTTAATTCGATGCAAGATAATAACTCTTCCAGTTTTAAAGGAGATGAACACGCTTCATCCTTACCCTTTCCTCATTGGCTCAAAATTCAGAATTGGTTGGAAACACCATGTGGATATTTTATAGACAAGAAATGCACTCTAATTATCCCATATTTTTGCACAGTCACTGGACCTAGAGCAAACTGACCAACCCAAGAAAGAGCTGAGCGAGACAGGACACAGAAAATAGTTTCTGCACAGACCATGTTGGATTGATGTAGCATTCACAGAATAGTTGATTAAACTGTTGAGATACATAAAAACACCGTGAACATAGTCTTTCAGCCTCCTCCGGGTGGTGGTTATCCCGAAGGAAAATATGAATAACGAAATTAGTAATCTCAGTTTGAACTGTGAAAAAACTTCATATAGCAACGATATCCGTGCACTTCAAAATTATATTAAGCCTAATTATGAGTTAATATGACTGTATTTCTGTCACTCTAGCCCGTAGTCCCTTTGAACCGTAGGCACTGCCGATGGGCACTAGGTTATCATTTGCCATTCCTCTCGCCAATTGCAGCCCTTAAGTAGGCTTCAAATGGCAGTCCGATCCAGTCAGTGTTGTTGTTTTTCCCCACCTCTGTTTCTGTCGACCAATCTTCTTTGAACTACTATCTTTGTCAATTAAATCGATCTTCCACTATTGCTGAGATACATGTGGACCAATGGCGCTAGTTATACGGTCCTTAAAGGCAACGTTGGTCACGTGGTCCTTGTAACTAATATTCAAAGGATTTTTTTTTTTCGCTTGCTTTTTTTTTTAATTTATTTTGTTGTTGTTGCTGTTTATTTATTTATTTTTTAAAATATTTTAAATTTTTAAAATTTTTAATCATTTTTTTTTACATTTTATTTTATTTTATTTATTTATTATAGTTTATTTTATTATTATTATTTTTAAAAAAAATTATTGTAGCGTCTCATCTCAAACGCCTGAATTCTCTTCTCGAGATCTTTGCTCAGCGTCCATGCTGAACATTTTATGAAAATATAGATTGAACATGTGATATGGTCAATTTTACCTTGATTTCATCGAGATGAATTTGCTTTAACATCAGCGGCTTTAGTTTAGCAAGTGACGCTACTCGCTATGGGATTTTAGATATGATTTCCGGTTTTGATCCTATGCTGCAATTAAAATCTTCCGATCGGCTTAATCTGTTTTGAAAGAATAGTGGACGTTAGGTGCACTGGAAAATTAAGTGATAATGTCATAGAAACAAATTCCTTTCATAAATGATATCATTCTGAAAACGTTAAGTTTTTCTTGAGTTTAACTTCTTCCTATCTTGTTTTTGACATTTTTGTTCATTGCTACAGTGTGCTTATGTGTCATAGTAGAATAAACTTCAAAAGAATTTCCCCTTGACAACAAATTAAGTATATCTTTATTCTTATCTTATTTAAATTGATATGTATGGCTTTCATGATTGATCTAGTCTGTTCATATTTACATTCAGCTCTTAAGTTGATGAATTTTTTTCTCATTGCATAACTAGAGGCATTTTTACAATCCCTTTACAGTAACATGTAATTTTCATAGTTCAGTTAAAATATTATGTTGGGAAATCCTGCAACCAAATATAGTTGGATTAAAGAACGTCGGTCGTTCGAACAAGGAAGCTAGGGTAAAATTTATTTTTTCTTCTTTTCTTTTTTTTTTTTTTGTTTTGTTTTTGTTTTTCTTTTAAACCATTTCTAACATTGTAAAAAAGACAAAGTAATTTACAATTTAATCGCGTCTAAAAGCAGAAGGAGATATAAAAACCAAAAAAAAAAAAAATGTCCAATGCTATTCCTTGATTTACAATAAGCAAATCATAGCCGATCAGAACTAAACTTACATCAAATTCTATCCATTACGACTTTTCCAATGATTTAGAACAAAATTATAATGAGACACTGAATTATTTTTGCATGTTTTTCAGAATGTGATGAAATGTTGAATGACACCACTGGATCTTTCAGCAGTCCAAACTACCCAGGTGACTATTTCAACTATGCTAGTTGCTCATGGACAATCGAAGTGTCTCAAGGGAACATCATACTTTTATGGTGAGGCGCTCTTTGTTTTATAGTCTTCTGTGACAAATATCTTTTTTTAATCAAAAGTTCTAGCACCCATATGGTTGTGGTAAATGCTTTATTTATTTACCATTGTAATTTGTGGCAGATACTCTTCTTTGGTTCATTTATATAAGGGGGAGGGCGGCATCTGGATAGGTCAGGTTTGTTCTCAAAATGTTGATTTTCGTTTGCTTCTATCTATTTTTAGAAACAGGAATGATTTCAGTACAAGATTATAGGTCCAGACTGTTGCTATGACTAAAACAGTATTTAATGCAGATTTGTGTTTATATATATCATGGCCTGGTCAAAATTAGGCAGAATTCCTTATCAAATTGGGAGAAAACATGGTACTCACGTTTGTTTTACACTGACCCTATTGAAAGCAGCAACTGCTGTATATAGCATGGTTAATGTGGGGATTTTTAATGTAAAAAAAAAAAATAAATAATTATTGGACTTTGGCTGATGAGCCTACTCACTCGGATACATTGAAAGGCAAGAAAGGTACTGTCTCTGCAGGAGTAAACAAGGCCATATTTGAGACCCAAGAACCTTCAGGGGGCATTATAGAGAGTTCAATGCAGGCAAGTGAGGGAGAGAGAGAGAGAGAGAGAGAGAGAGGAGAGAGTGAAAGGAGAACGAGGGGGCTAGGGAGAACAAAAGAAAAAGACAGAAAGAGAGAGAGAGAGAGAGTTCTGTGCCCAGCATCTTCGTTGCATTCAATTAAATCACTTGTAAGAGTGTCGACATTGGAAAAAACGGCCATACATAGATCAATGAAAATGTAGTCTACATCTAGATCTTGCCTAGATCTCGGCCAGCAGTAAAGTGGAGGTAAGAAAATAATTCGTGAACGTTAAATCTGACTATGGTAATTACAACAACTTATTGAAGACCAATTTTTCGTCCCTGGCGTAGTCAATATGAGGATTCTCATGTGCTCCAGATTTCTGAATTCCACTTTGGAGAACATGGTTTCTAACAAACCATTCACCCAGTCCAGTTCCATTTAGGAACATCGTTTCTACACCTTTCTGGGACCTTGTGGCCAATGTATATTTGAGGATTTGTTCTCTCTGCTTTTCTTCTGAATATCTTCTCTCAGTTTGATCTTTGTCCATTAGTCTAAGAGTAGGGCACATAAATCCATCCATCCATTTATCCATCCATCCATCTACCCATCCATAAAAACATACATACATACATACGTACATACATACATACATACAAACATACATACATACATAAATACATACATACATATAACAAAAATCAAGTCATACATAATTGATAATATGCCTGACAGGATCAGAAAATAAAAGTTGTAAAATATTCAGGAAGCTCCGATCGTTATATCCTTTTAACACAGTGTGTAGAAATGGTTTAAGATTGCTTTATTGACAAGAACTCACATTTGATCCGAGGTCACATTTTTACCCTTTTTTGCTCTTGATCTCGAAACTTGTCCCAGCGACATGAGGCCCTTTTTTCAGGCCGTCTCACATAATAACTATGCCAGTAAACAGTGTGAGACCCCTCATGTTACACATTCTTTCGCCCAGATTCTGTAACACACTTGCTATGCTCCAGCATGTAACTGTCCAACAAAGGCCACAAACAGGACATTCACATCATACAAAGTTACATTCACGACTTTGTTACTGAGCCTCTTTGACCGTCAGGCAAGGCATTTCTATTGCCGGGTACAGGAAGTATAATACAACAGGCGGAGATGGAAAAGGGGAGGGGGGGGGAGATTCTTTTATTATCTGAGATATGATTGGCAACTGAAAATTCAGAGAAAATTCTCAATGTGATGGAAATGTCTTTTTCTCATCGTGTTAATTTTGTCATAATTTTTGCTTCTCATATATAATTAAATACGAGGAAAATTTATTTATTTATTTATTTATTTATTTATTGTCACAATACTTGTGTCAAATCTTGTGAACTTCTTAAGAAGACGTAACTTAGATGGTTGAAGATATGGCTTAGTCTGAGATGTAGTTTGGTCTGAATAAATACAATATTAGTGTTTTTCAAACACTGGGGTTCTTCAGGAGACTTTCTCTCGCTCAAATTCAAGATGTCATGTTTTTAGAATTGATTCCATTATTACTTAAAACATTCCATCCTCATTATCTAACATCTATTGCCATGGAATTTCCTCTCCACAATAAGCTGTAGATTTAACAGTATATGTACATGGCTCTAATGGCCGTGAACCAACGGTTTTGTAACCGAACAGAGTATTTCTATAATGAACATTACATATCTCTTCGCTCTTGGCCGTGATGTTTGACTCCTTCATATTTCGGGCTGTCTGTACCGGCTGTCTGAAGTGACTTTTGTCATGACAGCCTGAACCAATTATTGTTTAATTCTCGGGAAAGTCGAATGTACCTCTCTGTTAAACAGCCTGTATCTTGCTTCTGTCACACCAGGCACCGTGGAGTGGTCAGTGAAGGGCGTGTTTAACGCCTACATGGGCTGGTTTAGCGGTGACCCCGTTGACCTCTCACCTCTCACCCCTAACGAGATGGCCAGAAGGATGGTTGACCTTGCAGGTGGGGTGGCCAAGGTCACCGCTCAGGCGGAAGAGGCGTTGAAAAAACAGGAGTATCAATGGGCGTTGGTGGTGAGTGCGGAATATGTCATTGGTGGTTTTATTAGAGTTAATGTCATGTAGTATGGATAACAATTATGACATAAAAATTTATATATATCACACATTCTAGTCCGCCCTCTTACGAGAAACCTGAGAAGCTGCTTGAAAACTTGGTGAGGGCATGAGTAAGTGTTAACAAAATCAAAACTAAACACTTGCTGGCTATTTTATTTTCTGCTAAGACATGTATTGAAATAGCGAAATGAATACAATTTCTGAAAGTCTGATGGGTCCACCTAAAAAAGCCAAGCTTTATAAGTTCTGATAGATTTGATCTTTCTCAAACACTGAAATCTCTTCACTTGCGGCCTACTTTGTCAATGCTGTAGATGTCTGTAAGTGATGCTGCCCTAGGTAAATCCTTGAAGTGGGTGGAGCTTTCACACCTAAGATCAAATACAAAACGTTTCATCGTGATGTGAAAAATACAATTGTTCCTAAGTAGAGTAAACAGAGACAAACGTTTTTCACTTGGACAGTTGAGTTCCTACGTGTTACGAGTGGACAAGGGTCAGTCCCAGGCGAGAGAGGTCAAGGCCCAATCGCTGATGGCCTTGGGAGACCGACAAACCAGTGCTAATGGGAGGAACTACTACTACACCACGGCCCTGGAGGAGCTCGGAGAGGTCACTCTCAAGGTCAGCCCGACCCGGCGTCAGGGGTACATCAGACAGGTGCCCATGCTCAACCTCTTTAAATCTTTACAGGTAAACAAACACAACGGGTTAATAAACACAAGTAAACAAACACAGCAGGTAAACAATCACTAGAGGTAAACAAACACAAAATAAATGTGTTTTTGTCCTCCTCGATCTAACGCTTGAAGAAAAAAAGAATCTTGTCCTTTTCTAACGTTATTGTTTCCTTTTTCTTTTAATGTAGAAATTATTTTCCACAAACCATAGATTTAAATATGTTAAATTGTGTTTTAATAATGAATTTATTTTTTTTCTGGAAATTCTTTTCTTTTCTTTTTTTTCTTTTTTTTTTTTTTTAATTAACATGGAATTAAGCTAGATAATTGGAGGGCATGTAAAAAAAACAAGCATGAAAGAATCTTATAAAAGTATAGTATTTTTTTAAAAATTAATCCCAATAAAAATTCAATGTGCTCGGACATGAGAAAGTCAAAGTTTGAAGAATACAGAAAACATTGATTTAGAGCCAGACAAGTATTATTTTACTTCTTCCCCTGACGATGGGTTTACTGTTGTGTTTAAGAATGAGTAGGCAGTAAGGATTTTCGTTTTGTTTGGTTTTTTGTTTTTTTGTTATTGTGTGTGTGTGTGTGTGTTTTACTAAATATCTTAATTGTTATTGATTCGTTGATTGTTGTTTATTCGTGAAATAATATCATCAGTTCAATTAAATGCAACCACCTGATATGCCTTCACGAGATTGTTTCATCCCCTGTCCAGGTGCGCTGGGATGCTGAGGGATGCGGGGTTGTCAATTCAACCATCCTCTTCAAATTCACCGATACCAACGAGGTCATCACCATGACAACGCGCAACAGCGTGGTGTTGGTGGATGACCGTGAAGGGGCCATGACCCCTGACATCAAGGTCACCACCACCAGCTCTGCCTGGAGAGAATCCCTGATCAGCTCTTTCTCAAGTCTGACCAACCTGGCCACTGGAGACATTACGATTGACGGCAGTTTCTTGGAGTTCAAAAACGTTATGGGCTGTTTTGATAAAGCAGTGTAGAAAAATTAGGATGAGAGGAGCTTGGAAAAACGTTATCCTATGGTCAAACTCTTCAATGCTGACTATAAATTAAATGTGCATAATTAAAGGGTGAATTTTAACCCTTAAAGGACCGGCTATGCGGAGTACTATTATTCCCTCAGGACCGGTCATGATTTGGAACATTCCTTAATTTTACTTCATACCAGAAAAACAAATTGTATAATATAAACGGCTCTATTTCTGCTTCCTTAGTTTCGAAACCAAGGTAAAGAAAGCGTGGTCTGGCGAGGGAAATATACGCGATCCGGACTTTGCACATTGTGATATGCAGTGGAAATATACGTGAGTGGTCCTTTAAGGGTTAAGACGAGTTCTTGGGTTCTGTAGAACTATTGTCTGATTTTAAAGAGATTTAGAAATGTTGAGAAGCACTTATGGAAAGCGAGATAGATTTGCACATATTCGACTAAGCACAGATCTGGAGTTCCGGGCAAAGTGTTTATACTTTCTGCTATAAATAGAACCCATTTATGTGTATTACGCTTCACTATGAAATCCCACTACAATAGACGAAGACAAGATTTCGGGGGAAATCCCAGAAGTACATCAATCGTTTTCCTAGTCACTAAATCTTTAACAGTAGTCACTACCACTATTATCCAGAGGACATCTAGATCTAGGTTCAATAAGCTCACAGTAAGGAGTTTTAGCCATACATTTCCTATTCCCTGTAACAGGGTCGAATCAAAAAGTGGAGCAAACATGTGAACAGATCGGAGTCTTTGTACCCCTGGCATAAACTAGACGCAAAGGATTTCCAGCTTTTCGCTTGATCGGAACAAGTCTATTCATGCTCTAATGTGTGATGTCGTGGCATAGCGGTTGGGCGTCGGTCTCGGGATCTGAAGTTCCGAGTTCGAATCCTGATGGGTGCCGACATTTTGTCCTTGGGA
>JBCAUA010084103.1:0-24440 GCA_038406235.1 Peronia verruculata | reverse complement strand
TGAAAAAAGGGGGGAGGGGAGAGAAGAAATGAGAGGAAAGGGGGGGGGGGTATCAGATGGAGTGAGAGAGGGAGAAAGAGAGAGAAAATAATAAATACTGACTCACGCCCGTAGTGGTAAGTTTGCCTAGAAAATTAGAGTGTATGGGGAGGCATGTAAGCGGTGTTTTCAAATTTTGCACAGATAAGAAAACGATGGCGACTACTTTCAACATATCTTAGTTTAGATGGTTGACTTTCAGACAGAAAAATCAGAGGTATTGAGGAATTCCCCAAAACAAAACTTCTTTCTATCTTTCTTTCTTCTTTGATTCCTTTCTTTCTGTCTTTTATTCTTTTAAAGTTGTGGTGTTATTTAATATATTGTAACAAAACAATAGCAAGTTAAACCTTAATACTCATTAATAATGGTGCATAACGGAGATCATTGAGTCTCCTTAACATGACAAACATTAGGAAAAGAAACGTGAATATGATGCAGATTATTATGTGTTTATACATGTAATTACTATAATAATATGCTGCAGCTCTTGAGCTCACGTGCTACAGAAATACATTAGTGTATTTTCACTGATTGTCTCTTATATTTTTATCAAATGCCACATACACTCAGTCACTCATGCATAATATGCATGTGGATGCACAAATCAAAATGGGTGAATTTCATTCATTTCATTGGATTTATTAAAGTGTAGCTTTGTGCGTATCATGAAAAGAAGTCCACATTGAATGTAATTTTAATTGATCCACTATATTGCTGTTTGTAAGCCTTTCAATCTCTTGAGGGGATGGATATCTTGGCTGTCCCCAATCAATCCTCTGATAAAATATTCAGTTTATTTCATAGATGCTATTCACTTGTGACAGAAAAGTGCCAGGCCGCAATACAGTACTAACTTGTGTAGTATTTTGCTTTATTTTTTTGTTGTGTTCCTTGTTATTGCGTCATTTCATTCTGCAGTTGTGTCACTTTCATGGCTCCTTCTCTGGCATGTCATGATGATTTGTCAGCAGTTAACAGTCGAGTGCATATACACATGTGATAAAGGCAATAAGCCCTCAACTGTTTTTTTATACAATATATATTCATTATAATTTAGGACAAGTGTGTACTGTTGGATTCAGTCCTTCCTTTCTGTTCTTCCCTTTGACATGTTACCATGTAATAACAATATTAGCAAAGACTGCAGCCATATAATCTTCAATGTTAGTGGCTACATGTAGATGTTCACATATATATGTAGCATATTTGGCAAGGACCAGGGAGTATTTTTTTTTATTTTTTGAGGCTATTTCACTGTATTATAAAAACAAAACAGAAAGTTACTGTGATAAGCAAAAACGTCATTGTACATATATTATTGTATTACATTTTTATGATAAAAAGAATTGATGTCATACTTTAAATCATGAGTTTGGTAAAATAAAAAAAAATTTAAAAATTTGAGCACTGTGACTGGTCAAACCTAACACCAACCACTTTACTGTTTACTGGTTAAGGCAATCTATGTGCAAAAAAAAAAAAAAAACACATGAAGAGAAGATGTAGAGAATTTTGAGACTAAATTATGCATTTGAATGCATTGTGTATGTGTGCAAATAATGTAAACTAATCATAAACATGACAATGTAAAGGGTGATGAAAATTAGATAGTGTTCTGTCCTTCTTTTGATCAATCCTCTTTCAACAAAAATTGCAAAAAGCAATGCTGACCAAAAAAAAAATAAAAACCCACTAACACACACACACATACACACCCATGCATGCACACATACACATAAAAGATTACATATGTAATACACTACACTGTCAAAAAAAAAAAATATTTATATATATATAAAGTTTTAACTTTTTATTGAGCATGAAATGGCAGATCTTTTCCTTTGAAAATATGTATACAATGAAATTAACAAACAAATGACACAGATTCACATACAGAAGTATTAATGAACTCCAACCAATGAATCTGATGAACTGACACACACACAAAAAAAAACTCACCAGGTTCTGTTTATTTGTCCATGTAAAATGCAATGGTGCTTTTGACTATACATTCTGTTGATACATACTGTTCCATACACTGATTAGCATAAATGAAACCTGCAACAATTTTATGATGAGAAACATACTGGTAATATTCATTTCAAATATTAAACTGGCAGGTTTTAAATATCTAGACACACATTTGCAGTGTGCTCGACTCTTCACAACAACTGCAGGCATACAATAGCAGCATATCTCTTTTCTCTCATATCTTTTCTCTCTTTCCGCAACATATTCATAAATTTTCAATCTGTTATAAAATTTGTTTTCAATATACTGACTTGCCCACAATATTGGTCATAAACAGGATTCCCAATTTTCCTTTCTTAATATGTCAATTAATCCTTTGTTGACAATATTTTGCTACAAACTAATAACATTTTGTCAAATGTTACATTTTTTAAAACTGATAATATGCATTGCACTGTCACTTTGTCTTCACTGCATTTCATTCAAATTTCTGATATTTGTTTCCATCAAATACTCTAGCGGTGAATATACATGAATAAAAATATCATGTATATAATATTTGTTTAGCAATTAGTTTTCCTCACTGTGTATTGACAATAACTAATCAAGAGTAACAAAAAAGTTTGTTTTGAAATTCTGAAAGATTTTCCCAGCTGAGTAATCATTCAGTGTTAACATGTTTTACAATCAACTATTTCAATAAACAAATATAATTTTGGTGCACAGATAAAACATTCTTCATATGTTTTATTATTTTCACACATATTGCTCTCTAGTTCCTGATCTATGGAATATAGTAATTTAATGTATGTGCAATAAATTTAGACTTAATACAATATTTTGCCTTTTCTAGTAACACTGAGCATATTTGGTTGTGATCAGAATTCTTTTAATGTTTACTGAGTAGTCTAGATTATGTAATTTTTCAATCAAAATGTTTTTTTGTTCCAAAATCAAATGATTGATATGCCAACAAAAACACAGCCATAAATGCTGAAAGAATGCCAGCAGCAGATGTCTCTTACATAAATCATGCAGCATTCTACCATGAATGGAAATAATTTAACTTTTTTTCAAAGATACTTTTCTATTCAGTAGTATGATTCTTTGACTCAGAAGTAATGTAAAAAGATATATACATTTAAAGTGTATGATTTTATGAATTTTGTGCAGATTGTCATACCACCTTTGATGTAGTCCATAACTTTGAGTCTGCAAGAAAAGGAACTGGGTCCTGTCATTGTAAGCTTCCTGTTTTATATTTTACAATCCCAGAATCAGTGGTGTTAAAATTATCTGCATTTATCTTTCAATGTCTTACTAATCTGATACAGAATCTACCCATCTACCCATACATCATCATAAAATAAGGAAACATATCCTTTAAATATAATGTTTGTGCTACATACACTTTCAAGAACATGAATACAATATGGGGGTATAATCTGTATAAATCTACATACTTTCATCCTGTATTGTAATAAAAAAAAAAGTACACAACCATTCATTACTATCTGATATCTTGTAGACAACTATTCATTTAAAAAATACACTGTACATTCTGCCTGTATCACATATTCCAAATTATGACAAAACCATAAAGTTTTAATATTTTGAAAATATGATTACAAAAGTTCATCACATATATATCTATTATATATAATATATACAGTGAACCATGCTTAAACCAAAACTGTAGGGACCGGACATATTATTTTGGTTTAAACATATTTTGGTTTATCCAAACTGGTATGGTGGCAGTTGACAGAAGAGGAGAATCAACTCTGTAAGGTCAGATTTCACTAATTAATTGTGTGGGTCATCTGAAACTACACGTTGCCATGACATCAGGCCGCATCATGCCCATCTTGCTGTGTCACCACACAATGCGCACTTGATTCACTAAGTAAATTCCCCCATTCCCTACCCCTCTCCGTCTTTGGCACCTGCTGGTGGCCTCAGGCCTGACGATGAGAGAACATCAAAGCGTGTTTGATTAAGATTATGTGGCTGGCTTCCAGTAATCAATGTCATTGTTTTTGGTTCAGCCGTGTTCCCATGAATGTTGACTTCGGTTTATCGCTAGTTCATTAACAAAGAGTACGAGAGACACTTTTGATTCAGCCCTGTTTTCAGTTTAGCTGTTTTTGATTTAAGTGTGTTCCACTGTATATCATTCCTTAATGATTTCATTGTCGTAATAAACACACATGTTGCACAGCATCACTATACTTTGGCACACAGCAAAAACAAATCTTCCAACAGGGATTAATCATAATCCCGGTATGTGACTATCACTTTGGATCATGTTGAGAATTTTATTGTGAGATCAGTTTCTCCAAATACAGCATAAGTAAAAACAGTTTTACTCATTTTTCATTTCCTGACATGGCTCACCTATGCACTTGAAACAGCAAACTGTTTTATAGGTAGTAGAATCATGACAAAATGTACTCAAATGTTGCAATCCACTTGGAATTCCAAACAAAATTATTCTGAAGCATTTGAAAATAAAAGTTGTAAGTACAATTTCCTGACAAAAGATTGCGAGCAGTTACCAAATATTCATCAGCTAAGATAGGGCACAATATTTTCAATTCTGAGGAGGAACTGAAAGAACAGCAAAATAAATCTGGTTACTGTGGCAGATATGAATAGCACTTAACACGAAAATAAATAAAAATCCCTCCTCTGCTTTCAATTTTCATGGATTTGATCTCCCTGAATATTCATCATTTTTGGACATTTTTCATGTGAATAATAATAACCATAAAAAAAAAAAAAAATGTGTCATTTCCCTCATGTCATAAATACATGTACTTAGATTTCTGAACATTTTTGTTTAAATGGCACATAGTAGAAATTGTCATAACATTTCACAATAGCCCTTTGCTTGATATTAGCCAAATATACAAATCATACATGGCCCAGATCACCATAGTAATATGTGGAACATAAAAATCTGAATAAGATAAAGTATAATGATGTTTTGGTTTTCTTCTTCTTTTTTTTTCTTTCCCAATTCCTATTCTTTTGGCTTTTTTGGTAGTCTACCAAGCATATAAAATTCATCATTGGGTGCCATACTTGTTAGGAAAGCCATACGATTTGACATAGAGAAGAATGCCACGACAGATCCAATATCCCAGGCATCTTCCTGGTCCAGGCCTTGTTCATACAAGGCTTCAAAATGTTGATCTGTTATAGGATTGCATTTGGCAACCTCCATTGCAAAGGTTAAAATGGCTCTTTGACGTTCAGTAAGGTCTGCTGTCTCCCAATTTGCAGCAATCTGTAAAAATATTGTACCTCACGAATAATATAATAGATGAATACATACCTGAAATTGGCATAAATGAAATACAAGCCAGCAAGTTTACAACAGCAAAACTATGATCACAACCTTTTTTTGCTGTTCTGTTTAGAGTGTTGATGTGACTGAAAACATAGAAATGACCTTGCTATTATCTCCCTTTCCCTCATTTTTCTTTAGCTAAATCCCTGGTTACAATCTAGGTAGAATGGCAAAAACTATATGATAAAAAAGGTGTAATTCTTTTCTTTTCCTTTTCATAAATGTCTTGATGTCATATCCTATGCAGCAGTCAAGTTCCAAAATAGACATACACTGACCAAAAGTTTTAATTACTTTACTATTCACATGGTGCTTTCAGACAAATTCCTCTCATGAAAAGTCTATAATTACAAAGCAGGTTTCTAGTTGCTCAACTTATTGTAATCCACTCATAATATCCTGGGTACTTTCAAAAGTGCTGTATAAAGTTGTTATGAGCAGGTTTTCTCATGAATATGTTCGTTATTTTTTGTGCACTAAACTACATTTCCAACAAGTTATGATAGATGATAACAATTAATAAAAAATGTAAGAATAGAAAAAGGAAAAACAAATGAGTACCTGATCTGGTAAAATTGCATTTTTAGAGAATATTCGACATAAGGCACTATGAGCAACAATGCAGTAGCGGCATTTGTTGTATGCACTGACAGCAACCACAATCATTTCCTTGTCTGCCTTAGTTATATGACCTGGAAGTGAAAAAAAAAAACAAAAAACAATACCATGTAATTTTGAAAAAAAAAAAAAAAGAATTAACTGAGATAAATAGACGTTTCAATTTTGAACACATATAATTCCTCTAAGTTGAGTAGCTGATTCAATCTTTTTCAAATTGTTCTGCTTTCCTTTTTTCACTATTGTGAAAAAGCACTCTACAATATTCTCCTTGCTGAGAAAAAATACTGATTCTTAATAACAGCTCATCAGAGCAAATACACATCATTTGACTACAAATGTGATTTTGATATTATGAGATGTTACAAGCGGCTCATTATGGCGAACTTGTAGACCTGGCCATCAGATAACCAGCTGCAGGAGGAAAAAAAAACGAAATAAATACTGTAAATAGATTTGATCAAGTCCTATCAATTTTTGTTTCTTTTTAAGAAACGCAGAACTAAATTGTTCCATTACTTAATTTTCTGTTTCTTCAGCATTCTTGTTACTGGCTATCTCATTATAGTGCACTCACATATGGGGTTATCTCTTAACAAACCACAACAGAAAGATAAAAATATAGAACAGCTTGTCAAGTGAGACTTTTAGTCTTGTCTTCTTCTTCTTCTTTAGGTGTCAGGTCTAAAGCAGACATCGACGACCATGACTTGCCAGACCCTTCTGTTGTCAGTTCTCCTTATTGGTGTTGCTCATTTCATTCTTGGTGCTGTATCTATTAAGGCTATCAATATACTGCATTCGTGGCCAACCTTTGCTTCTCTTCCCCTGGATCTTTCCACATAGCATCTGTTTCTCTAGTCCGTTACTCCTGCAGATGTTTCTGAGGAATTTCAGTTGCCTCTTTCTTTATGGTCTTGTATTCATTCTTAATTCAGTGGAAATCATTTCAACTGCCTCTGAAATTGCTGCTATGACTAGATTTGCTATCATTAACTGGAACTGTATCAGGAATGACTAATAAACACTATAGATGGGTGCAAGTGATTGTTCAAATCTTACTCACTTCCTTCTCTATCAGCCATCACAATATTGTGGTAATTCACAAATGCTTGCAATTCTGCAGGTCTATGTGACAGAGTTTTGAAGACATTAGGAACAAAGCCAGCCTGCAATATATTTAGGAAAAAATGTGAGACATTAGAGAAAGATCCATGACAACAGTTCTACATATTTTATTGAAACTTCAACAAGGTTTTTGTTCATGACTTCCTTTTCTCAAATAACATTCTCGTGTCAAAAGATAAAATTTGTCACTGACATTTCATTCTTTGAAAGTTTGACATATGATCTACAATATTAAACATTTTATATCTCAGACTAGAAATACACAACAAAAGCTGAATAAATTAATTTTTTTCTACTGCCGTATCATACTCATATTACTTTTATTCCATTTGAATGAGCGCAATGAGAGAAAATAAAGTTTAAATTGTAATATAATATATATGACCCACTGTCGCTTAAGAGGACTTCTGTATACATATACACCAGTCAAGCCTGCACAGTAGCCTTTATACTGTAAACCCCTGCCCCACAAGTGGTAGCCTACACAAGACTTAGAGTCCCAAGTGAGCCTTAAAACACACTTACAGATATGGATTTAATTGAGAGTTAAAAATTTTCATCATTTGACATATTTCTCCAAAGCGCCACACAAATACTCCTCCCAAATGTAATTCTTCTGTCCAACTAGTATCTATGGTGATATGAAATCTCTTTGGGTTGACTTGATAATGGAGTTTAATATATGAATATGCAAAAAGTAGCAATATGAAATACTGGGAAGAAGTTAGGACCGAATTTATTTATGCAGCACCACCCACAACGAAATGTCCATTCTTTACTATTTTGACATACAAATCTTTTTTTTCCATTTGTTTAATGGACAGAAACATTAAAAGATTTGATATCTTGCTTGTTCTCATTGCTTTGCTAGAAAAATACAAGCTGTCCTTCATTTGTTGCTTTTGCTCAAACTGATATGTTGGTATGAGTTTTAATCTGTAAACCTCTGTTACACCTTTAGACTTGACCCATATTCAAGAACTACAATATTATTATTATACAACTTACCTTTTCTTGTGTTTCTTTCATTAAGTCCTGCATATCTGAGGGCAATGAATTTGGATCTGGTATGGAGAAACGGGATATTGCTCTTTTCTGTGTTGACACATGGCTGCTTGAACCAACTGCAATCCTCATCAAACTGAGGCATTGTTGAGAAGCCTGTGTGAAACAAAAGATGCATAATTTCAAGTGGAGTTCCAAATGCCAATCTAACCTCTACCACAAACAGAATCTTAAAAGAACAGTGTAATGAAGTCACGTTTTGATTTATTAAGAGTCTACCGATATGGAAAGCTCTAAAAAAATAATGCAGAATATTAAGAGCTATACTAAGTTTGTTATATAATACATATATATACCTCTGTGCTTCCTGCACTGCAGACAAGATTGGTGGTGCCATTGTGATTTTCACTGCACTAAAATAAAATTACTGGCTGTTTATTGAGGGCTCATATGTTTTTTCATACCAAAATCATGACATATATCTATAAAATTTAATCTAAATGACCAATGCATGGACCAAATAACTAGATATGAGGTATTTCGGGGCAAAATGAAACATCAAAAACTGCCAGATATATGACAATTTGTTCTCCAGTAGGTAGTAATTTATCTCTAAGTACTAGAAATTTCTGAAGACTTTCAGAAAGGACAAGTTGTGTTTGGTGAAAAGCAAAGTCCTTACCATATAGCACTATCACCATTCCCAGTATTGAGGGATATGACTCAAAATTTTCAAAACTAGCATTTGTCGCATTTTTCCCTGAAACCTTTCATACATACATGAATATGAAGTATATCATCCGTAGCATCTTATCAATGGAAAATTTGTATTTCTTGCCAAAACAGAAAAGTTTTGAAGTTATATATTTTACAATAATGCTTGGCTGATACACATATTCTTCATGCTGAAAGATATAAATTCCATTCATTACGAAATTTCATTTATTTGAAACTTTTGGCTTATGAAACACACATTAAATAAAAATTTAAGATTGTGAAATAATTATCATGAAGGTAACTCTCCAGTTCACTTTCAAACAGAAATCTTTCTGGCCAGCAACAGTTAGAATAAGAGAAACTAGTAAATATATATGATGACAATGCTGAAAAAAAAGAAACAAAAACATATATATATCATTCGTGGATTGCTCTAACAAAGCAAACAGAAGGCCTACACTGTTTCTAAACTCCAGACTTTCTCAAGCATTTAAATTAATTGTTTCCCACAGTTTTTTTTAAAGCAGAATAGATGAATGCTCATGTTTTCACTCCAAATTTGCATGGGTCAAAATTCTGAATGATTAATTTCAGTCCAGATATAGATCTAGATATTTTGATCTAGAATCTATAGGAACAGAGGGTCAATGTGTCAAGGGAATGCTCATGTCACCCAGTAAATGCATCATGTTTAATTGTATCAATTGCGGCAAAATGGTGCAAATTCTTCTGAATGTAAAGCTATCAACTCTAGATCTGCAAACCAGCAATGGAGCCAGTGGAACTCTCTGTAGTGAGTTGCTGGTCAGCGCTAGTGCTTTCTTTGTTTTGAAATATGATCACTGACTCCACCTAGCTTTCTTAATGACACCGTGGTTGGGAAGAGTGTCTGGCACCTCTCTGTGGTTCCACCTGGTAACTTTCTGAGTATAATGTCTCTTTTAGTTAAGGCTAAGAGAAATAAAAACCTGGTCCCTCACAGGTTATGCCTCTTTTAGTTACGGCTGAGAGAGACAAGTCTTATATTAAATCTTCCTGCAGGAATTGTGACCACATGATTTTCAGCAAATGAAAAACATATGATAACCCTACAGTGAAAAAAAAAAACGAATGGCTGCTACACCCAGTTATTTCATACTGCCGTGGGAATAGATTGGAGATGGAGAATTACAAATGAAGATCTATGTGCAGAATTGCTGAGAGTGACAGACAGTCAAAGAGCATAGGTTGACTATTGCTGGGCACTGCTATAGATCTGTAACTGAGATTGGGTAAAAAAATTATTCTTTGGCAGCCGAAGAGGGGGAGGGCATGCCGAGGAAGGCCAAATATGACATATGTAGACGTGCTAGAGAAGGATACAGGAGTGCCAGAGATCATGAAAGAGATGTGGAAGTGTGTGGTAAAGTCATCAAGTGTTCGGTTAAGGCCATCCCGAGTAAAAGTAAGAGGTCTATATCAGACCTTTGACTGATTATGTGCTTCTTCAAGTCCCTCCCCTAACTTCACCTGCTCTTAACATATAACTTGAAACTGGTCAGCGGTGGGGGGGACTTAGGAGTGTGAAGTTCGGCACCGCCTACATGCAGACCATTCTGTTACATATTCATTCATAGCCCCAACATGACTCCATGGACCAAGCCTTTTGATAGAGAGGTGTATTGACTATTGACATTCATGTTGTAGTCTAGTATTTCAATAAAAACTGTAAGCTACCACGGTAACCAAACTCTGGCCCCATGGATTTCAATCATTCTGCTCACATCAGACGGGGCCTGTGTTCCACTTCAGGTGACTACAAAGAAATGTACAGTACAACTGTTCAAATGGCACAGAATGAATCCATGTATACTCATAACTCACTTTTACTCTCGACAGTTTGATAGCTGGTCAATGAGAAACTCAATATGGAATAACAAAGAATATTTGATTATCCCTTCTGGCACCATTATCTATGTTGGATTACAGACTTACAAAGAACATGAGGGGACCTGAGGGCACTACCTTCTTTTTGTGGTACCGACCTCTCACTACTATGGAAGTCGCAACCTGGAGGTACAAAAGGCACATATCGAAACTGTGCATGTTAATGTTAAGGAGGACTGTTACCCACTTGTTGGACCTCCATGTCAGCGTTAGAACTGACTTGTGCTGGTTGAGGATCCCATTAATGTTAGCATTTGGGAGGACTGTCACTCGCTCATCAGACCTACATATATATGAGATGCGACACAATGAAATCAGGCGCTTGTCAAATTTTGAGCATATGGAGTTAATGGTATCGCTGTAAAGGCTATTCAGTTTCCTTTCTGTGAGTGAAAAAAGTATTGGTCTACCTTAAGTAGAGGTTGAGATATTGGTAATTAAAGACGATGTGGGTGACCGATTGCTGCAGCTGAATTTAGTGAGAAAATGGCAGATCACTATTGTAAATCCTTCTTTACCTTTGTTAGGCCATGCCACTAATTACAATTTTTGGGCCTTTACTCGCTCTATTTCAGTCAGTTGAACTCTGAAACGCATTTTTAGATTGATATAGAAGAGTTTGGTGAAGTAGAAAAAAAGTACATTCAAAATTCGTTCACTGTGGAAAAACATGCGATTTCTCCGGTCAGACAAGCGTTTGACGAGCGCCTGATTTCATCGCTTCGTGTCTCATATTAGCGTTGGGGTGAATGTGCTGGCCGAGGGTCCCAGCAGGTTAAGCCAGAGGGCTTGTTCTATTATTTGGTATACAGAATACATTCTAATAGCGTTAAGTGACTAACCATAATCATTGTAGTATCGATAGGTGCCATTTGTACTTAGTGGTTGCGAATTCTGTGGTAGCGAGAGGTCAGGACCACAAAAAGAAGGTAGTACCGACCCAAGTAGACCATGTGGCCTTTGACTTCTGTTCTTCCATTCCATGTAACAGGAGTTCATCACTGAGTAGTAGTAAACTAGTAGGCCCACAAGTTGTCCTATACTCTTACCAACTAATACTTCCACTGAAATTTGAATGATCGTATAATGAGCTGTAGCCTTGCCTATCATTTATCAACAGTTTGACAAAATTGGTGTTGATAAAATGTTCTAAGTCACCATGAAAGACAAGAAATATCTCAGTGAAGCCCATCAGTAGATCTACTAAGTCACCTATGTGATGCACGTGTCTAGGGTTAAAATCAGCCAGTCTGGATTCATATTCATACAATCTGACATGACGCAAACACCCACCCTAACGCACTGAGCCTCTAGCCGTCAGCGACTGGACAGTCTAGTCTATGGATCTAGATCTAGATCTAGTTGATCTCCTATAGATCTAGAGTCTAGATCTAGAATCTGACTCTACACATGAATTATGACAGGATATTATGATCTGTGATTGAAGCTGTGAGTGCATTTTTCTGTTTAACGCAAGAATCAAGGTACACGGTGTTAATGACTGATAATGAATTAAAGAGTTAGTTATATCTCTAATATTGACCATAATTAAAATATATAAGCAATAGCTCTGTCATTACCCGAAAAGTTTGTTTCAAAGTGAAAGCAGATATCATCTTAACCTTTGACCCTCGCTCACCCGTGTAAACTTGACCCCATACATACCCCCTTGGCTTCGTCGGTGTTGTACTAACTTCTATAGACCAAATTGAATGACTGTTTACGCTCAGTCAGAGAGGCTGTCTGAACTTCCCATTTAATCTTTAGCTGAAAACAATTACACAGCTGTAAATTTAGCACAGTTACACAAACTATAATATCTTCTCGACAAAGAACACATCTAATTTTAATTCGTGACATCGCTCCTGCCTTAGGACTCTTTTATACCGGACATTGGCTATAGTTTGTCTGTGCACCGACCTAGGCTTATCAGCCTATTATGCAAAAGCAAAAGACAAAATATCTTGAATGTTGAATGTCCATTGTTACTTTTTTTTTTTTTAAAATAGAATCGTATTCTTCTGCCCTACTCCATTATCCCCTTGTACGTCTCTCTATGCCCCGTTATTCCCCTCCCCCCTTCTCCTTTTCAGATAGACAGCGGCCAAGATTTTCATGCCACTCAATGAGACAGTTTAATAATATTGTTTTTTTTTTTTTTTGTTCCTCGAATGACTGCTCACCATCCTGAATTTTATATTTGAATAAATAAATAAGATATAGATCTAGGCCTACATGTATCTAAATAAAATTTAAAGGGCATCTACACCTTCATCACCGGTTGCTAGTTTATATTTCTATTTATGAAGAGCTCGTCATGTTTCCTGTGAAGCGAGTTGGAAACATCTTTCTAGTAGCCGGTGACACGTAAATGTTATGAGATGATGGGTTGTCTCTGTGGTAAAGAATCGCTTTCTGTAGATGGCAGGAAATTCTATGTAAGGCAACGCCTAGGTGAAGGGTAAGTATTATAGTAAGTTAAAAGAGAAAGCCATCTGACTGGGATTCACCGTTTGCTGCATTTGCCAATAATTAGCTTGCATTGGCATTGTTGCAACATTGATATTAGATTTAGAGTAGTTAAGAGAAGTAGACACTAGTCTAGATCTAGATTGTGGTGGAATGACTGTGAATGTACCTAGATCTATACCATGGGTTACGCTCGTGAAGTGTTTTAAAACGTGGTATAAAATCAATTGTGTTATAGTTGAATACTAGTAGTCTGAGTTTCAAATACTCGGGCTCGAATAAGTCTAATCTGTCAACAAAGGGCGTAATCAAGAAATACGCTTCAGGGCAGCACAGACAACAGCATCCATGACCAAACACGAGCGAGGCAATCTGGAGGGACATGAACATTTTTCTTGGCTCTAAAATGCACAGCACTCTTCAGTCCTTTCAATCTATGCATGTGAAAACTGGACACTCACAATAGTGTCAATAGAGCTTCATGGCAAGTACAATACATGGAAATGAAATGCTTCCATAAACTCCTGAGGATATCGTATAAAGACCACATTATGAATGAAACGGTAAGAAAAGTAGTCCAAGATGCAATAGGGTCACATGAAGAACTCGGGGGAGGGGGGGGGGAATGGATTGCAGGTAACAAGATCAGCAAGTGGCTAGGGGGAATAGAGAGGGATGGCTCATTTATATGATAAACAAAACGGCTTAAGTGGTAGACCCACAAGGATACAGAAAGGAGCCACACACATACTACTTTTACTAGCTCTTAATGCTGGGTTAGATAAACTATCTCACCATTCACTGACCACTTGGTCCAGTTGACGAGTCAGTAGTGAAAAATACTGACCTTTGCATTTGCTACTGACATATTGGGATATTGAGTTTCAATTGCAGTATGTCGTGGATCAAGCAAGATCTAGTCTTATCACAATTACTTCGATAACATTATTTCATGCAATACCATCTATAGAGATTATGACCTTTTATCTCACTCTTTGACAATGTGGGCAAGAGGTTGAGCAGGAAGAGATTGACCCAGCAGGAGAAGGGGAGCAGGTAGATGAGGTAGTACGATTCCTTGATCTTTTAGTAGTGAGCTTGAGCTGAGTTCTTTCAGCACTATGTTGAGAGCAGTAATAGTCCAATGTGAGGTGAACAGAGTGTTAGATTAGTTGTTCTGCTAAGACTTTTGACTATTATACATATTGTAACTTACTCTAAAATGATGTGTCGTGGAATCATCATTACTATGATCTTTGGTGAAACAACCAAAAGTGAGAGAATTCATCAAGAGAGATTATCCATGAAAAAAAAAAGTCTCTCCTATAATAAGGCGATATGCTAGAATTTTTATTCCTCTAACATTGTATGTCAATTATAATAGGAATCACTTGTAACAAGATTTTTCTGTAGTCCCGAAAATCCTGTTTTATCAGGTTTCCTAGTGTATCTGATTTGATCTTTTGTTGTTTTTTTTTAAACCTGTGATTTTTTTTTTTTAATGATTTTACTCATTTGACCAGGATCCATAATTCTGAGTCATAGCTTAATTCTGTAACATATTTACAAATTAACATGAAACATCAAACGCTGATGTCAAAGATTTTGTTAGCATTAGCAGTGATGACTCTTCTTTTTCCACCCCGTCTTCTTGCTTAGCTCCTTGTATGCTTTTTCTCTTAGTTAGATTCTAATATGTCTTGAAGTGTGTTATGAATTTTTTATTTTTTTTTGCACAGGGGTTTTAGCTATGTGGACTTGGTGGAAGATGCAGTAACACATAAAACATTTGCTCTGAAGAGAATTCTCTGTCATTCAAAAGAAGAGGAGCAAGTCGCCCTTCAAGAAGTTCAGATTATGAGAGAGATTACACATCCAAACATCATTCCATTAGAGTGTTACAGCATACATAAAGTAGACTATCATACAAAGGCAGTGGATATAACTTGTGAAGTATTTCTTGTCATTCCACTATACAAGGTAAATATTGACACTTTTTTTTTAGGTCATATAGTTATATATAGTATATTTTGTTCATTTAATAATTTATGCATGCCACATGTATGTCTATCAAAAATAATATAAATTATTATTTAATAAAAGAGGAAAACTAGATTAGTTCATGACTTGGATGAAGTTAAAGTTCCAATGGTCAGCTGATTTGGAATTGTGTCAGACACTGACAAGATAGGATCATAATGAGCTCAAAAAAATTGCTTCTTCAAATGGACTATTAAAAAAATTAATTTATGATGTCAAATTCCTGAATCAAAGATGTTATTTGTGTTTTCTCCTTGAGAGTGGAGTTTGTTGCTCTTTTTGTTCTGATTTCTTCTTTTTTCTATCAGAGAGGAACATTGCAAGATCGCATTGATACCTTAAAATTAAGAGGAGAACACTTCAGTGAAAAAGAAATTTGGAAACTCATGCTAGGCATCAGTCAAGGAATAAAAGCTCTGCATGACCACAAGCCTCCCTATGCTCACAGGTGAGAGTAGAATTATGTGTGTGCATTAAGTAGAATGATAGAAGATCATCCAAGAGTGCGAAAAGACAAGTTTATGGTAATATAATGAGCAGCCTAATTTGCTATGTCTAGCTGTTACTGAAGCTTTTTACAAACTAACTTTTGTTATGTTCTTCAACCAGTTCCTTTCTGGTAATTTTACAAACTACTGCAATTTAGTTTTATACATTCTATAATTGTAATTCTTTATTCACATAATGTTTAATTTTAAATTATTTTGATTTTTGAACATCCTGAGTTATTAAATATTAAATAAACTTTTGTAGTTTACTTTGGCACCAGGAGCATAAAACATTGTTTTATATTGTAGAGCCATCTGGGATAAGATTAACAAACAACAAGAATATTTAACATACTGATATGCAAGTTAAGTATAAAATGTGTGAATCTGTCTTCTGAAATCTATCTTAAAAATGTGTAGAGAAAACACTGATGTAATTTGCATCGGCATTTTTGTTTAAGAGATCTGAAGCCAGACAATGTTATGACAGAGGATGATGGTACACCAGTTGTGATGGATTTGGGGTCAGCAGCATTAGCTCGCTTGGAGATTAAATCAGCACGAGAAGCAACAGCTCTTCAGGTTGGTCACACATACTGTAAGACACAATCATTTTTTTTTTTTTTTTATACATGTATATTCAAAAGTGTTTTAATGTCTCCAGACCACTTATTAATTGTGTTCTGAAGAAATGAATTCATATGACATATTTATGACATTCTTCAGAAAAACTCATCGAAGATATTCACTTTCTATGAAACTGATGAATAGTCATTTGATGTTCATTCATTCAATTGTTTGCAGGATGTGGCAGCAGAGAGATGTTCAATGCTATACAGAGCCCCTGAGCTGTTCACTGTGGAGACAAATTCTGCTGTGGATGAGAGAACGGATATATGGGTAAAGTCATGTGCAGCAAAAGACTATCTTCAGTATAAATTGTTTAACAAAATTTATAATTTGCCATTAGCTATAAAACATCTGTAAAGATAGGTAGCCATGATGTATTTTGCATGTAAAACTACAGACATAACTGGCAGTGAAACATAAAAATCACATTACAATAGAATAAGAACAAGATCAAAATTTCAACAGTCAGGATGCTTACAATATGTCATTATAGTGGCATTACAAGTTTGTTTAGTGATAATATAGTACATGGAACATTTATAGGCTTACACATTTTGAATTATTTAACTTTGTGTAATTCTTTTTCCCTGTCATCTCCTTGTTAAGATTTCCATTGTGTTATGCAGTAACTTCTCTTGATTGTAGGAAATGTTTATTTTTCAGTCCTTGGGGAGTGTCTTGTATGCCCTTGCATATTTGGAAGCTCCATTCGAAAATGCATACCAACGAGGAGATAGTTTGGCTTTGGCGACAATGGCTGGCAAGATTTCATTTCCAGAGTCTTCAGGGTAATATTGATATTTTTTTGAAGTCATCAGTTTCGATTGAAACTCGCTATTTGACACCAACAATAAAATGTAGAATTAATGGATTAACATGTTGAATAATCCGATACAGATAGATTCTGCTATAATTCCAGGTTATTGCAATATACTGATGTGACAATTGATTCTTGCAGTGCTAGCAGCAGTGAACCTTTCTGATGGAGTTTGTGAATTTCAGGATATCTGTCACTGTGCCTTGTATACCACAGAGGATTTGATAGGCATTTTGAGAATTTGTAATGTTAATTATAATTTTGAGATTTAATGGGATTAATGTAGTCTGCTTCACTGGTCTTTATTCCATTCTTGTTTATTAACTGCGACTGAATTTGTAAGCATCATAATTCATATACAGCAGAACCCATGAGAAGTCAACTCGCTTAAAGTAAACTTTCAGTTAAAGTCAACCTGCTCTGGCGGCCCTGTTTTTCTTTCCGTCTATATTTCATTATTCTTGTTTCTGATAATTTCAACACCTTCAGAGATAAATTGGCTTAAAATCAACTCGAAATGACCGATGCTGGCCTCCTGCAGCCGTGAGTTGTGGAGACAAAAGCAAAAAGTGAAACAGAGAGGTCGAGAGATGCCCAATTCTTATTATGACACATTATACTATAGCCTGTGGGCAAGTCGCTCTATGAGAAGAGGCTTGGCTCACTTCACCTCTCCCACGTTGGCAGGGATACACAAATACACACATACACAGCGGTTCCATCCTCAGCTCTCCTTGCTCTTCTTGCATGCATTGATTGGTGAGTCTGTGGACACACACACCCAGACTGACTGCCTTGATAAACATACACTGCAGTACTCCGGGTCCGAGTGGCACACGTATTTGCCTCATGCTTGCACAGTTACACAAACACCTATCCACACTTGTCTGTCCTCGCTCAACTTGTCACACACAAACATAGCACAGACAGGCATTGCACCCTACTTCCTGGCCCTCCAGAAAATTGCATTGCATTCAGTTGCGTATTGGCTGTGATTTCTGCTCCTAGCTGCGTTGCGGCCATGATTTTATTGCATTTTCGTTTTTCCTGTATGATTGAGGAGAAAAACAGCAAATCTATCCAATGATGAGCACACAGTGAATCCTCTTGTGATTGCAAGTAGTGTCCTGTCTCAAACTGCTAATTTTGTATATTCATATGACACTGGAAGTGGTAGATTTAGATCGTATGGTGGACCTACTTGTTCTGTAAGACTAGGCCCCCAAGAGATCTTCAACGATGGATTGATTCTTCAACAAAAAAAGTCACCAGTCTAAAGGTGCAGTCAAACAGAAGTTAGTTCCCTTCTAAAATTATGCTGGTGGTGCAAATCAACTGTTTTGCAAGGTCTACTAGATAGATCTAAACTCTAGATCTAGATCTGAATCATAATCAAAACATTTTGCTAAAAATGGAGAGACAGATAAGTAGCAGAAAGGCTATCAAAATCTGGCTTCAGCTGTGTTTTGTTAGGATTTTAGCCAGCAAACATACCAGCTAAGCTTAGGTCTAGATATGCTGTTTTTAACTTTGTAGGCTTGGTTCATTTTTTAGGACTAGTGAGTATGCTGGTTTGGCAGATGGAAGCTTCTCCCTGATGTGCAGAGGGAAGTGTCTCTGACAAATTCTGCAGACGCTAAATTTGAAAGCAGCTTTTCCATCTTCAACTTCAGATTTTGCCACGACAGAGTGCAGAATTTGTTTTCTTTCTTACAACTTAAAAAAACTGCCATGAAATTTACACACATAGCAGTTTGTGGCAAGTGAACTTTTGTGGAAAGTAGATTTTGGTACTGGTTTTCTTGTCAGCCCCTTGAATGATCTATGACTGGGAATATGACTTTTATTATTATTTGTGAAACTGCACTCTAGTGGATAACAGTACAGTGACGCTTATGAACAGAAAGAGACAGGAATGAAACATCAAATCTCAGATGTTTCATGAATCTTTTATGAATTGATACTCTTGTAATGAAAATCGTACATCAAACTGTAATTAAACTTTACAATAAAAATAAGTAGTTAGCTAATGCTAACTGGTCATGCATGGTGAGCAAGGTATTTTTTATCTTATTTTACTTACATTTTTTTTTTTTTTTTTACAATTCTGGGGGATATTTGCATGCAATTTTCAGTGTTTCAAATGCAATTTTTGGCATTTTGAAATGCAATTTTCCATGGGGCCACTATTTCAGTCAATATTTAGATCACATTCATTCCTGTTTTTACATTCTGCGCTCACCGTGAAAAGAGCTAGTCAACTTTTTACTTAACTCTGTAATCAGAATGTCTGAGAGAAATTACAATTTCTCAATCCGGATATGAAGTTGGAACTTCCTTAAAGATGTTGACTCAAGGCAAAATACTACAGCTGCTAGCTTCGAGTTAAAGAAAATGTGCTGCTGGATTCTTAATTTTTTTTTTTTTTTTTTATTTAACCCTATAAATTTTATACAACACATACATTATTTGACTCCCCCGTGCCTGTCAGAAAACAGATAAGGTCAACTTTGCTTATGTCAACTATTTTTCTCGGTCCCAAGAGGTTCACTTTATGAGAGTTCCATTGCTTATTGTTTTGTCTCATTTTAGTATTTCTTTAAATATATTTCTTTCCAGATACTCAAGTCGAATCCCAGATACCATTAATTGGATGCTAAAGCCAAAAGCAGAGGAACGGCCATTTATAGATCAAGTTATTGAGAGGATACACTCTTTACAACATGAAGAGGAAAACAGAGTATGACATCTAGTCTTCACAGGAGCTGTCTGATCTA
This sequence comes from Peronia verruculata, assembly GCA_038406235.1. NCBI lineage: Eukaryota > Metazoa > Mollusca > Gastropoda > Systellommatophora > Onchidiidae > Peronia > Peronia verruculata. The sequence goes on along the minus strand of JBCAUA010084103.1, from coordinate 4,457 downwards.
GATATGATTGGCCCAGATATGTGTAAGATGGTGTAAATGCAGTTTATATGAATTATTTGTGCAATAATTTTATTGTATCCTGAATTTGTTATATTTAGGTATATTAAGAAATTCAGTCTCATCCAGCTATTGAAATGAATAAAGATGAATGATGTTTTTCTGTTTGCATAACTTTTATTATTTTTCCTAATTTAATTTTTTTCTGTTTGCATAACTTTTATTATTCTTCCTAATTTTATTTTGATTATTTTCTCATCATGTTATGTAGAAAATCTCAAACAGATTACTTTTTATCATGAAAACCAGCTAAAGGTTAAACAGGTTGCAAATTTTGTATACACATACAGAATTGTCTCTGATATATCAGTAAATAAAATTCTCTATGTGAGTGGAATATTTCATTGATTTAGAAATCCTACTGATGATTTTGTATTTCAACTTTTCAGCTGGAGGATTTTTTTTAATATGTAATGTGATTTGTATTGGGAGACCAGAAACTTTCTCTTCGTTGTTGTTTTTAACCTGTGTAATTCAATCTTGCTCATGTATGGTGGAATTAATTCTATCATTATGAGTTTAAAGTCTTTGGATCTCTCCTTTAGCACCCAACATCAGTAGATGTTGAGATTATAAAAAAGAGAAAAGATTAATTTGATTAGCAAGATGGTTATGGTAATGAATAAGATACTGTTTTCATTTTTCAAAATGTGAGGGACAATATTTTGTGTTACTTGGCATTAGTTAACAGCTGAAGCTGAGAGCTGGATTAGGACAACTGTTTGTTTGCATGATGGTTTGCTAAATATACCAGTCTTTTATGGGACCAAATTTCTTCCTTATAAATGAATTCCAAGAATTATTATACATGCATACAGTTCCTGAAATTCTTATATCGGAATCAGTGCTTTGTACTTTTGTACTTATGGAGTGTTGAATTTTTATGATAAAAAGTTTACTATTTGTATTCTTGAATATTCATACTGTATTTCAAAAGTTCTATCTTTCAGTTCAATGAAATCTGACAATGTCAATGTCAGGGATTTTTATTTTAAATGCATTCATTTTTTTTTTTTTCTTTACACTCACAAAATAGTGCAGTGTATCATGTATGCATTTAAAAACTGAGTTATTGAGCTGTAATTTAAGTAGTCACAGTTCTCTGAAATATGTTGTGAATCATCATTCTTTTGGACACATCAGAATTTTGTTTATGTAATTTAGAATATTGCACTCAAACCTTTAACACACTGGAAAGCACAGAAATGGGGTGTGAATATCTCACATTCTGTAGAGATGAATCTAATTGTTGGACAGGAATCATTTGTATCCTATGATCATTAATCTAAAAATGGCTGATAATTTAGATTTTATGCTTATTTTCATAAAAGCTGAAGCTTTCAGAGAGTACATTATTATACAGTGGAACTTTGATTTTACAGAATCGGATGTTGCGAAATTTTGGTTATAAAGGAAAGAGTATGCAGTCCTGTTTTATTTCTTTATTTTTCCTTGTAATAAAATTTCAGAATTTGCAAAATGCCATTGCTCCCGATTTTTCTTATAAAGAAATAATTTTCCAAAGAAGTGACAAGTGGCAACATGCCGAAGATGGTTAAATTGAGTGTGCGACCAGCTTTTTGTTTGTTCATCCACTTCCAAATGCCTGCTGGCTCTGATTACACACTAATGGTTATAGGCCAGAAAACTTGCATGATACTCATGCAGTAGATTAGGCCCAGGTAAAACAACCTGGGGTGGGGATGGTGTTGCTTTGTCCACACAGGTGAAAGTAGAGCGGTTTGGGCAGGGTGTGAAGGATGAGGGAGATGACAAGCAATCTTACCATGTTAAGGAATGTTCTGCGATATTGTTGATCCAACACGCGCAGACAATGGTCTTGGAGTGGCCATCAATTAAACTGCATTTATTGCTTAACCTACACATTACTCTAGCTTTCAGTGGAGAGTGAAATGGGTCTTCAGTAGCCTACCAGTAGTACCAGTTTCAATATTTCACTATTTAACAAAAATTGTTATTGTTAGACATTTTTTCTGTGGAAAACGCATGAGCAGGCTTTGCATGGGGATGCTTGTCAGGGGAAATAATTAGATCTAATAGTAACGTTGGGTCAATGTATGGGTCATCCCTATTGTTTTAAGGTCTTTGTTGGAAATTAAGAAATTCTGATACAGCTGTATTAGGAAATAAGAATCTTGATCCCTTCGATTTCTTAAAATCAGAGTTCCACTGTACATAGGCGTACACATTTGGAAAATTTGGCTTGAAAGGAGATTGTGAGCATTTATAAATATATATATGCTCCCTTTTTGCTTGAAATTCAGTATTATTGTTGAGGTTTGAGAACATTTTTGTGCTTAGGTAACCAACTTTGTTAATTGTTTCCGAGTGTGTGAACTGTAAACCATTATTGAAGAATGCTAGTAAGCTTCTGACCTAATGAAAGGCATTTTCCATTTAACAGCGAGTAAATTAATTGTTTGCTGATTTATGATGCATGTTATGTTACTGTGATATTTTTCTTGCATGTGTGCCAGTTGCTGGCCGGGAAATCAAGATCTGTTTTTTTTTTTTTTTCTCTGTTTTTTTTTTTAGAAAAATTTCTTTTGTAGTATGGTTGATTGTGTGAATATGTTGAGGATCTTTTCAGTGCGAGTGAAATAAGACTGGCATTGTGACATACATGTGTATACTATGTATATATGCTGTGACATACGTACCCTCCTGTTAGTGAAAAACAGATAAACAAAAAAATTCGCCCTGCCTATATGCGTATGAGTCACCCTGCCATAGGATGCATTTCCAGGAGACGTAAGAAAACCCACCGATGGTCCATGATGCACATTGTTTTCATTTTTAAGTGAATGTATTTGGAATATCATATAACGAAAGCACTGAAACGAGCTTGGAAGATAAGTTGTCTTGAACTATATTTACCCTAGTAATGCGACAGTTATTACTCAACAGTGTGATGGTGGTATTTATACGTACCATCTGGCTCCTTTGTGATATTTCTTTGCCAATCGCTGAGGCTTGAAATACATGTAGTATATCTTCCTAATTTTGTCAAACTATTTTTAAACTTGGGGTGTATCGGCCTCAGTTGTCAAGTTATTGCCATTATAAATATACGCAGTTGAACAGACACTTCTTCCAAAGGTAAAGGAAACTAAGAGAACAGTGAGAAATTCTAAGCCCACAGATGAAATATTCATAAACAGAAGAAAAGAACAGAAATCAAGGGCCACATGGCCCTCTCAAGTGGTCTGAAACTACAATCAAAAGAAATGATGATCATAAGAAGAGTATCATATAGATATAGTCTCTTTGTTTGTACCATATTGAATAATAGCGCAGCACAGTGTCACAACGGTGGCACTTTAGTTGCACTGAGCTTGGCCCGAAACCACAAGCGGGGTCACGAGTATCGGGTTACCTGGCAGGCGCTGTGCTGTGGCAGGAAAATAGTTGATTTATAGGGCTGTCTCTTCATTAAATTACCCCTTTATGTTAAGGAATGCAAGAATGGTTTCTTTTTGACTGTTACTAAGTTTAAGTGAGTGTAAAGTTTCATGAAAAAACCAGACCTCTAGCTTAAATACGTACTTTTGCTGGAAAACTCTTCTGAAGTTGATCTACATGTAAATTTTCATCTCTGTGTAATTATGAGTGATACATTCAATTAGTGTTAATTACACAATCACGTATCAGTTCAAATTTTAGTTTCTTGACGTTATAGACCATACCTCTGTGCATAAATATGCCCAATTTATATCCTCTTCACTGAAAATAATGCCTCCACGGCAATTTTCATCCTTATTATGCTGGTGTTTTTACCCATTCAAAAAATGATACTCCAGAGTCAAATTTAATTTCTGTGTGCATAATTACTACTTTTTTTTAATCTTTCACCAAAATAAAGAAAACAATCAATAACACTTCCATAGTATGACTGTTGATTACTTTGAGGACTTCACATTCACTTATAAACATGATATAGACTATGTATATGAGACAAAGAGTCAATCCTGATCCAATAACTTCCATTTGGTGGCCCCTTTCCTTTGATTGATTTAGATGGAATTGTTACTGTTACACGAAGCATTGGGCTGACTTGAAGATATGAATTCATTATGAACCTCAATTTCTCCAGATCATTATGAATGCCACTGGCCCGTTTTTCAAGCTTTGATATGAACTGGTAGCTATTTTCTGTACCTTGCTCTTTACACTTTGTAAGGCCTGAGGTTGTTTCTTTGTTTTGCACCTCACAATTCTTCAGCGAGGATCAGCCTTTAGTTTTTGGGGTTTTTTAAATTTTATTTTATTTATCTATTTATTTTTTTGTGTGTGTGGGAGGGGGGGGGGGGGGGGGGGGAGATGACAAAAGTGATCACCCCTTCTTCCTCCTTTTTCAAAAGCCTGTTTTCAACTTTTTT
>JBCAUA010084081.1:0-10682 GCA_038406235.1 Peronia verruculata | reverse complement strand
AACCGGCGACCGGCGGCGACTGTAGGGGTTACCGATGTCGGCGACCGGCGGCGACTGTAGGGGTTGAAGGGTTAATATATATATATAATTTTTATTTTCATGTGCACCATCATTATACACAAGCTATTTATAGCAAAAATTTCATCTGTATAACATTTGCCTCAAAAAATACAATAATAATACATTGTCAACTGGCTTTTCTCCAGGTCTTGGAGATTTCAATACATTACTTTAGGATTTGTAAAATGTCAAACCCTCCATACAAACTGGAGAGAAAAAAAAGTATAGATCTTCCAAAGACTGCCCAACTGTGCTCACAATTAAATTCATGTAAAACACAGTGATGGAAAATATCATCATACTAACAAAACGTAAACTGTAGTATTTTTATACTAACTTTAAAAAAAAAAAAAAAAAAGTCATGCTTGCAAGGAATTTCTCTTACCTTACTCCATTAACTTAGATAATTTTGCATGTATACTGACAGGGAGATAAATGCATGTATGAATTGCTCACTGGCACTGCCATAAAAGTACTCAGTTTGGCCGTCCTCTCCTGCTTCTACAGTACCATTTGTGACTGCATCTACCAGTGTTTGGTGAGCACAGCCTATGGCAGTCAAAATAATCATTTTGTAAAGAAAGAAATAATTGATCAGTAGGCAGTATCCAAGTCCCTGTGGACACGTCTGAGTTTCTCTTTCTTGTTTCTGTTGTTGTGCTTCTTCCAAGATTTGCCACCTAAGCTGTTAATGGATGACTGGCTGCCCATCAGGCTGCTGCCACTGACTGAACCTTCAGCCGCTCGGCCCACGGGTTGTAAGGTATCCACGCGCACAAAGTCTGACACTCCACCTTTGCCTCTAGAGTGAGCTTTGCTGTCTCTCTGCCCAAAACAAAAATGAAGATAGCAATAAATTACACGTACAGCTTTATTCCATAACAGAAGGGTTCTAATACTGACACGGTTATTCTCCAATATTTCAAGTAATTGTTTTTGGTTTAAGTTTGACTAACAATGCTAGTCATAATCCCACTGCATAAGTAACTTATCCCTTCAAGTGTCGCTAATAAACAATTTTACAAAATCTGTGGTGTCTGGGGAAATTAAAGATTTTACTGTATGTTGAAAAATGGTTGAAAACAGGCATATCAAACTGGACCCACAGAAAACTGCATTTCAAAATGACAAAAATTGCATTTGAAACACAAAAAATTCCATGCAAATATCCCCCAAAATTGTGAAAAAAACTGCAAGTTAAATAAGAGAAAAAAATCTCTTGCTGACCACACTTCTCGCAGAATTAGCTGATACGTCATTTTTATCGCAAAGTTTGATTACAGTTTGATGTACAACAATTTCAATTAAAAAAGTATCAATTCATGAAAGATTCATGAAACATCATTCTGAGATTTGATGTTTCATTTTATTCTATTTCTGTTCATAAGTGTCACCATACCGGTATCCACAAGAGAGCTGTTTCACAATTAATAATATAACTGATATTTCCAGTCAGATCATTTAGGGGACTGACAAGAAAATCAGTACCTGAAACAAATTTCCACAAAAATTCACTTGCTATAAATTTGCTATAAATTCAGCACTCTGTCTTGGCAAAATCTGACTGAAGTTGATGATGGAAAAGCTGTTTTCAAATTTAACGTCTGCAGAATTTATCAGACACCTCCCTCTGCCTTCAGAGAGAAGCTTCCATCTGCCAAACCAGCATACTAACACTGTCACCAACACTAAATCATCGCCCATACCATCACACAACAAAGTTTACAGCCGATTTGATAGGCTGTATAAACAATTGGAGGGCTACTTCAACAGTCCTTATTTTTGTTTTGTTTTAATATGATGCCTCAGTGTCTTGTCACATAAATACAGTTCAGTCTGGCTAATAGTCAATTTCAGGACCCACATAAATTGTTGACTTCAAACAAGGTTGACTTTAATCAAATACAAAGTTAGGAAAACAAGAAAGAATGAGAGGACTGCCAAAATAAGGTGACTTCAAGTTCAAGCAAGAAATTACTTTGAGCGAGTTGACTGCACTTTATCATGTAAACAAAAGCCTCATTTATGTGCCTGAACAGTATTTGTCAACTTTCTCAAAATGACAAAACTTCATTTTGGCTGAGACAAAATGTTCTTCACAAAACACAAACTATGCACTGTGGTATTCAATGTAAAGATGTCAGAGATTCAATCTCAACTTACTACATTATGCACTGATTTGTTACATTACACATTACCCAATGGAAAATATATACTACTACTATTCTGATAAAACCTCATAATCTCAAAATATCCTTTTCTTTTTCCGGTCCAATCTGTAGCATACAAAGATACATATGGCAATGAAAAAACACAGTTGAACAATTACTTTAGTCTCAGATAAAAGAAAATCTAATGCTAATAAATAGGCTACAGGGTCGAAACAGTTTTTTGTCTCTGCTGAAAATTTCAGGTTATAAAAGTTATGTTTTATCAGAGAAGTAATGAGCGATTCAGTCTGAAATCATTACCACTCAATGCAAAGAACCACAGGATTCGCTTTTTACATTATGCATGCACTACTGTAAAAGTGCCTGTGATGAAACTTTAATCCACAGGTTTTAACAGGAGATCCTAAATAATATTTTTTTAATGCACAGATTTTTAAAATATTAATCTCTATAGTCTACTACAAACTGGATGCCCTAATCAGTTTTCATTGTCAAAGAAAGTACAGTGACAGAATATACGAGCCATACTGACAAATGTTTCTGCTACTGTTTGGCACATACATAATGGCACTTGTGGTATAATTTTTACTCACCTTTGCAAAAAATTCTGCATCAATGTCACTCCTGATTTGTGGAGGAGGCTGCAAAAAAAAATAAAAATCAACAGAACGTGAAATTGGCTCTGCAAAAACTGAAAACACTATTCAGAAATACATTGCAAACATGGCATTTTTTAATTCTATACTATTACAACTGTAATTATTCATTAAATCTTTTGACATACTCATCGTCTAGAACAAAAAAAAAAAAAAAAAAAAGCCGGGTGTTAAAGTTATAGACAGCCACGTACACAAGAGTATAACAGCTGTTAAACTAACTCCTGGTGTTTATAGTGACTATTACTATACAGGCCATTCTCAAAAGGTCAACCATAAGATTTTCATACGTAGAACAATTTTTTTAGCAGCCTTAAATAGATCTGCAAAAATACTAAATCAGTACCTTAAGATACTTGGTCTGTTATCTATGTACAATATCTCAGAGCCAGAAAATGGTTTCTTGTAAAATAAAATTTTAACACTCAGAGATCTACCCACAGATGATGAAAAAAGTTTGTCTAAGCACACAAACATAACCAACCTTCAAACATTAAAACCCCAACGGCATTTGAGGAAAATGATACTTTACACTGAAAATAGAAGCTCTGGGCTGCTACTACCTAATATAGCAAGCCAGGATCTTATGTTAATTATTTTGCCATTCCGAAGAGTATCAAGAGAAGCCCTCAGAAGAAGTGACTTTGGACCTTTGTTAATTCATGTCTATCCAAGTAATCTTTATAGATTTTGTTTATTCTATCTCAATGTAAGTTTAGGACATACAAGCAAATAAAAAATGAAAATTTAGTTTTTCCTTTCTTTTTGTGAACCTGAAGTAAGGGTAGTGCAGTTATGGTTGACGTTTTGAGAAAGGCTCATATGCTGTTTGAAACAATACTGGACTCCTGGAGATGAAACTTATCTGCTGGATATCAAAACATTTTCCAATTGAAAGTTTCACACGCGGGCATCCAAACACATGTTGTCTTTAAAATATTAGATTAAAAGACTTAAGATCTGAAAGGTACTAAAGTCAGATGATCTGCATCTGCAACATCCTCAACATTACCAATAAATTCATTATGATTCTGTGTAAGCAAAACAGCTGAGATAACCACCACCCCAAAGGAGGTTGAAAAGGCTAATGTCCACGGGAGACCACATAATAAATTTAACAATTCTGACCAATGTTATAGATTAATATGATTTATGATTCATGGAAAAGATTGTCATATTAATCCATCGCATAGCAAAAAGAAACTTTACATAACTTTTCAGATTAAACAGCAAATCAAGGTTTAGCATTAAATTTAAAAGATAAAGTATCTTAACTAAATAAAATCACAGCTACCATACTACAACTCTGCAGAAATTTTTTTTACGTCCATTAGTGAAATGAGATAAATCCCAGAGGGTCCAGTTTATCTTTGGTATGGAAAGCTCTCTCGTTTTCTCTTGAAAACAGGGCAATTCACTGACGCATTATGCACATGTAAAGTTTTTCAATAATAAACCACAAGAGGGAGAAATTACAAAAAAAACCAATCCATTACCGCTTTAACAAGAGGGCGTAACTGTTCCAGTTTATTAATCCTCTCCTTGTCTTGAAACTCTGGTCCTGACAGACCTGGTGGTGGTTCACAGTACAACAGTTTTCCCTGAGGTAAGATAAAACAACAACAACAACAAAAAAAAAAATGAATTAATCACCATCCTCAATCCACTTTCCTTGAGGGTCACATAAGTCTCACAGCCAGTCAAACTAAGTTGCAAGTCACATCCACAAACAAGTTATCCTCAAGCAAAACTGGCAGAAATAACAGCTGGTTGGAGAAAAGAATGAGAAAAAGCAGGACACTCTGGGAGACCTCAGGTCAAAGTAAAACCCTTAAATATGACTTTCTAGAGCGTGGATGGCAAACTGTTTTCAATAAACAACTGGAAAATTTGCTCCCCCATTCGATCATGCACTGTTCAGCCACAAAAAAAAAAAAAAAAAATAGTTAAATTCTAGGTCTGTATGTTTTGAGAATTTTCAAGTTTTTTAAAGCATGTGTCATCAGAAATGCTATCACCATTGAACCTGATCATCGAACATAACTATTTTCTTGATCATCTGGATTGTGAACAGCTGCTCTGTTATATTAGTCTTTGTAAGGCAGTAGGCATATTTTTCATGTTATGGATACATTGTGCTGATTTTTCCATCAACAGCTCTCACGTCACCATTCCACTTTGTATGATGTCACGTGCGAGAATCTAAGCATTACAAACTTCGATTTCAGTCTTTCAAACAGCGGTTGAACACCACCAGGCAGCTCTCGCTCAGAGCACATAACAAAATTCCAATGTACTCTATGCTTTCACTGTGTTCATGTGGAACTTGTAGAGCATTAAAAGTTATTATAAAACTGCAAATTACTGGTGACCTGAGCCAAATCCGCAGTTGATTGATCAAAGGGGAAAAACTGATAATCGTTAAGTTCTTTATCCCCTGTTTGAGTGCTGTGAGTCATGCACTATCGTTGGTCGGACAATGTTGCCCTGAGGACAAAATATTAACTGATGTCAAAGCAACAACAACAAAAATAAACACCTCAAATAACAATAAAATTTCAATAAATGAATAAGTTTTTCATCTGGTTCTTCCCTTATACCATTGCAACAAATGCTGAAGATAAGATCCATCTACAACAGGAAGAAAAAAAAAAAAAAAAATCAGGCTAGATTAGAAAGATACTCACTTTGACGAAGTCCTTGAGGATGTATCTTGATGCCCTTGGACAATCGGGCACACCTCTTGGTGTCATGAAGCCACGCATGGCTGAGAATACAGAGGAAACACTTCATCTCTCACTACATACAATTTACTCCTTTAATTAATGTAGCTGAATTCTGATCACTAATTCGCTGTACCAATTTGATCTGCCACTTGACACTGGTCACTTCTCCGTCTCAGACAGAAAGCCAGGAAAATAAGCTTAGATTGAAAATCAAAGGTATTGTGAAATTTTCATACATTTCAATACATTTTCAACTGCTGAAAATTTCAGACAGAGATGAAATATATCTGTTTCTGTCTTGTTCAATGCATATAAAACAACAATTTTATCTGACTATCTGCTTCTGTCATTCAGTATTCTGACACAGAATGAATGAGTTATTATAAATGTCATGAAAATTATTATACCAGATGATCCAAATCTAACCACCCATATATTTGCAAAGACCAAACTGATGACTTTGTGAAGAAATGACTGAGAATAAGATACAGCACAACAACCACAAACCTCCATATGCATTGAGCAGTTCCTCTGCTGTTGGGATTCTCTCACGGATGTCATCAAGCGAAGGCCTCGGTATCATGATGCTGTATGTGGCCTCTAGGACTGCGCGGGGTATAAGCTCACAGACGTAGAACACGGTTAAGGCAAATACGAGAAATAAAACACATTCAATGGAAAATAATAAGGTTACCTGATTCAGGAGAGAAAAATCTACACATATATATCTGTTATACTAATTATGATACAGTGATGATAACAAAAAATTGTCAAAAAAGAGGAAAATTTTTCGTCAACTCAAAATATCATGTAAGAAAACAGCCCTCACCCCTCTCCAACCCATGTGCATCTATCTGATAAAAAAAGAAGTCTTATTTTGATATCAAACTAGATATAGATCTATTTAAAAGAAGTTTCATTCTACCTTGAACAAGTGTGTGTGTGTGGGGGGGGGGCATACTGGAAGGGAGGCAGGGTGGGTCACGCTGCCTACTGCTATTGAAGAGATAAAGGGGAAACTAACTGGCTGAAGAAAAAAAGAAGATTTCCGCCAGTTGGGGGAAAATTATCATCACTCGTTCAAAGAAGAGATAAAGCCTTATAGTTTTTCTGCGGCCAGAGGAGTGCCTATACACCTACAAGAAAAGGTAAAGAAAGGGCTTCAGAGGATGAAAGAAATGGACATCAATGAAGAAATTACAGAGCCAACCGACTGGGTTTCACCAATGGTACGAGTACCCAAAGCCAATGGAGAGGTTCACTTCTGTGTGGATTTGAAGAAGTTAAACAAAGCTGTCCAAAGAGAGACGTTTGTCATCCCAATGTTTGATGACATCATCCATCAGTTGAGTGGATCTACAATATTCTCCAAACTAGACGCGCAATCCGGTTTTTGGCAACTTTCATCAGACCAAGAGACAGCCAAACTCACCACTTTCATTAGACCTCATGGAAGATACTGGAAGAAAGAGTTCCCTTTGGGATAAGTTCAGCTCCTGAGATTTTTATGAGAGTTGTATCTAAGATCCTGGAAGGCATACCTGAGGTCATTTGCTACTTTGATGACATCCTGTGCCATTCAAAAACAAAAGAGGAACAAGGTGGTCTTCTCACAAAAGTACACAAGAAGGGATATGTCAAAGGGACATAACCAATAAATAAATGTCTAGCCAGAGATTGTTAGAGTGAGGTCCTTGGAGAGGAGGAGAAAAATAAAACTGAGGATCTTGATCGGTTCCCACAACATGTGCTGATGGTGAATCCATCTACTTGTGAACCTGTTATTGTATCCTGTGTCGTCTAAACATGACATGACACCACCCTCATAGCAAAAAAACAAGCAAGTGACCATTGGTGACTGGTAATGGTAACACATAGAAAATTTGTGCCAGTTCGAGGAAATGGCACGGGATGGCATTACCTGTTGGATTGCTTATGTTTACAATGCAACCGCCTGTCCGAGGTTAAGTGATGCTTTTGTCTAGTCTCAGAGCCGCCGCTGTTATCAGTGATGACAACAGAAACTTGTCAAAAAAGAGGAACATTTTTCATCATCTCAAAACATCATGTAAGAAAACAGCCCTCAACCCTCTCCAACCCATATGCAAGTCTATCTGATAAAATAAAAAAAAGAAAGTCTTATTTTGATATCAAACTATTTAAAAGAAGTTTCATTTTACCTTTGGACAAGTGCTTGGGGAGGGAAGGGGCATACTGGAAGGGAGGCAAGGTGGGTCGCGATACCTACTGTTATCGAGGAGAAAAAGAGGAAACTAACTGGCTGAAGGAAAAAAAAAAAAGAAGAGGATTCTGCCAACTGGCGGAAAATTATCATCACTGTGTTATGATGATTGGTGGTGTCATAGCAGTGGAACCAAAGAAACCACTCACAATCGTGGAGCTCTTTGGTGAAATTTATATGGCGTTGCTTCTTTCTTGTTATTTCTTGGGAGAGATAGACTGACACAGAGGGAGATATACAGAGAGATAGACAGACATAGAAAGGGATAGAGAGAGATAGATTTTCAAAGAGAGGGAGAGATATATAGACAGAGAGAGGGCGATATTGAGAGATAAATAGTCAGAGAGACAGAGAGAAGGAAGGGGATAGGGAGATATGGACAGAGAGATGAAGATAGAGAGAGATAAACCAACAAAGAGAGAGAAAAAGATGGAGACAGGGCGAAATAAACAGAGAGAGAGAGAGAGAGAGGGAGAGTTAGATAGAGATGGGTTGATGGAGAAAGACAGGAAGAGAGAGACACAGAGAGACAAACAGACAGAGAGAGAGACAGGGAGAAAGACAAAGAGAGGGAGTGAAAGAGAGAGAGACAGTGAGAGATAGACCAAGAGAGAGAGAGAAGGAGAGGGAGATAGGGAGAGAGAGATGCAAAGAGAGACAGGGAGAGAAAGACGGAGAGGTGGAGAGAGACATGGAGGGATAGACAGAGTGATGGAGAGGGAGATGGAGATAGATCGACTGATTGAAAGAGACGAAAGAGGGAGGGAAAGAGCTAAGACAGAGAGAGAGGTTGATCGTATTAAGATCAAGATAACTTAGGCTTGCCCAGCTGTTTGTTATCTTCATGTTATTGCTGAGATATTGAATAAATAATCCATGTTCAAACCTACATGAAACATTCCTCTTATCAATGCCTGTTGTAATCATATCAAAAATACCCATGTAAAAAACACTACTTTTCTACAATTCCAATCTTCCGCACCCCATTCTTCTCGCAGTTACTCACGAGAACGAGATTCTTGGGTATATTTGAGACGATGCTTCATGTCGGAGAAGCAGATGCTGAAGGCAAAGCGAAAATAGAACCTTTCATCAACCTACTCCAGTTGAAATTCAACCATGCGTTTGTTCGATTCCAAGAAATATCACTTGATGAAATGGTGGTGGGATTCAAAGGATGCTGGGAGTTCAAGCAAATATAATGCCTCCCAACCAGCAAAATATCACATAAAGAGCTTCGGATTAGTGGACAGCAGCACAGGATACTGTTTGAGCCTCCTTACTTATTACGTCGCTGAAACATCCTATTATCCTGAACAAGATCAGGAGAGTAGGCAGGCTATCAAGATTTTTGATACTCTCCTGAAGCCACTCGGCACTGGCTACCATATCTTTGCCGACAGATACTATACGACCAGAGTTCTGGTCAACCACCTACTGCGACAGAGACAATATCATACCGGCACCGTGCAAAAAAAAAAAAAACAAAAAAAACCAGAACTGGATTCCCTGATTGGAACGCTGTCTACCTGTCCCATATGCAGTTCGAGTACTGGCTGACACATGACATGTCCATCATTTCAGTCATCTGGAAAGACAAGAAAGCCAAAAAGCCAGTGCTCTTGATATCCACCAAGTCTGCTGTTGGTGACACTACAACAGCCAAAGGAAAGACAAAGCCGCTGGCAATTCACGACTACAATCACCATATGAATGGTTGTGATCTGGCCGACCAGCGTCTTGGATATTATGGTCTCCACACCTGTAAGAGCAAAAAATGGTGGAAAAAATTATTCCAGTGGATTGTGGAAATCTGTTGCGACAATGCGTATGTCCTCTACAAGACAACAAAATCACAAACAGCACAAACTTGCTCTCAATCAGCTGATCATTGTTGCGGCTCATGCAATGCCAGATCCACGAGCGATTACACCGAGACCTGTATCTGGCAGAAAAAGGAACACCCCGATTGCACGTCTTGAACCCAGCATGCATCTTGTTGTTTACAAGAAACAAGACCTGCGATGTGTTGTGTGCACCAAACTGAAGAGAACACATTTTGTGTGTGAGGGCTGCAACGGGCAACCCCACCTGCGTCCAAAGGAATGCTTCAAGATCTACCACATGGTGGCACATCTAGAGCAAAATTGATGACAGTAAAGCCAAGAGCTATTCAGCAATGTATATAGACTGTAAATATACTAAATACTAAATAGTGTGTTCTGCTGTGTAAACAGTTCTATTTACCTTTTTTCCATGAAACTGGCATGCGCATGTTACGTAATATAATTCGTGAAAAAAAAACAACAGCGAAATATGACAGCAAAGTTTGTAAATTGATATAAATGTCATTGCAGAGTTTTCACACTCTGGATTTATGTGCACTAATTGGGATTTTAGCAGAGAAGATGACTCTCAAGAGTGGGCAAGTTGGAAAGTTTGTTTTATTTTTCACAACTTTTTCGCACACATACCCTGCATTCTGCCTTCTAAAGACAATAAATTAATTGTTTTTGTCAAAGCAAATAATATAGTCTTAGTTCACATCCATTTTCCTTTGAGAAAATGTATAGTTTTACACAGATATCTTTCTGTTGTAGTGTATTAGGAGTGTTTGTTTGTTGTGACCCCTAAAACTGTTAAGGCAGCACAGAATTAATCTGGACAATCTGTGTCAAACATGGTGGGCCTAAAAGAGTTAGAGTTCTCACGCAGTGCCGCCGACATCTGACCGGCGACGACACGAGGCCGTCAAAAAATACATGCTTGAATTTTAATCACTATGACCAGCGTTGCGCCTAGCGCAGTTGAGGCGAATGTCGCCCGA